>VZTV01063415.1:0-13386 GCA_013400875.1 Anhinga rufa
TGTTGTGTGTGTGTGTGTACTGTACGTGTACAGCCACACACCACCGATGAATCACACTGCAGGGCAGAAGGCAACCCGGCACCTCAAAAAAGCCGTGCATATTACAAGTCCACAATATTTTCTTTTCTACCAGGATAGACAATACAAACAGAAGTCAGTACTATCTCTATAATCACGTATTTGTTCAAAATAAGTTTGAGGTAAGTAGTAACCAGAATCTTACACACAGCAAAACACACAGCCACGGACAGCAAAGCACTTACCAACCAAAATCATACAGCATTTTGAAAAGAGCACTGAAAACCCATCTCCCACTGAAGCCAACAGAAGACTCTCAGTGGCTGTTGTGGGAGTTGGACAGGTTCCTAAATTCTCAATTATCTGCCCAATACTTCACTGATTTCCAGACCTCCAGCCCAGAGCATTCAGGTCTGTGCAACTCAGGGATGAGCCAGCCCTGAACCGCAGGATCAGACCCGGCTGCCACAGCCACAGCGGGGAGGCAACGTGAGCACTAGCACTTGCGCCTGGATCAGGCTAGAAGAGGCCAGCAGCCAGCAAAAGGCAGGCATCCTTCTTCAGTAATATTGCTCAGACTTTCACTTCTCAGAGAGAGCGAATCCAGCTGAGGTCAACCGTAAGCAAAAAAAAATCCCTCATTTTGAAATCTGCTGGGTGATTTACAGCATGCAACACAAATTGGGGTTGTCAGTCTAATTTCTAGGAGGTATCGCCATAAATACTATCTCAGGCAGACTGCTACAGGTAATGCTGTACTATCAACACTGGTGCGCTGCCTGGCCTGCGGATGCTCCCAGTGCTCAAATTTGCCAGAATTTCACTGTACCAAGTTGAGTCTTTAATAATCAGAGATAATGGGATAGAGCAAAGGAAAGCCCTGCAGCAGTAATACTGTTTTGGTAAGGTTTAAAAACTTCACCAGCAAGTAGTGATAGCTTTGTACAGACTCCTCAGTCAGAGGTAGAGGTAATTCAGAAAATGAGTATGGCAATAAAATTTAAAAATAGCTCTTTGAAGCTGAGAAAAATTGGGGGTTTTCAATGTTGCATTTTGACATTGTCTGTATTTTCAGTGCATTAGGCAGGAGACTGAATTCTGAAACCAAAACTTTGCATGAACTTTTGAGAAAGTATCTTTTGGTGGTGGGGCAGCGCTAGTTACAAAAAAAACGAGGCACCAATTTTTCACTTTTCGTTGACTAATCTCATTCTTACTCAGAGATGCAGTGATTGAAATCCTTGTCACTCACTGTGTAGCAGCTTCCCTGAAATGAATTTGCAACCTCAGTCTAGATCCTAGTGGACAAAAAAAAAACCCCAGCCTACAACCCAAAACCCCCTTAAGCACTTGGTATTAATTGGCCATCCTTGCTGGTGGTCTCAAGACAGAGGCCATGGGCATGGAAAATGAACAAGCTCCTGACCTTCTTCTGATCCTCTCCACGAGGGCTGAGACAATGACTGGGCTATGCACTGCCATTTCCTATTTAATTAAACGGCTAAATGGAAGATTTCCTCTGTGGCTAAATGGGAGGTTTCTTTTTCCAGTGCTGCTCTCAGTCTACTAACTCTTGCAGTCACTTAAGTTGACTGTAACGTTTAAAGGAAATAATTCCCCCCTTCGGTTTTTCTAGCACAAAGGAAAGAATACTGCACCAGTACTGCAGCTCAATTGATGTAGAGAAAGATTTATACAGGTCTTTCGATTTGCATCATTCTTTTCTTATTAAAGGGACAACCCATGTCATTATTCCCTTTAAAATATATGATACATTTACGTCTAATCCCGCTGTAGAGAGAACTTCTTAAAGGTGAGAAAAAGTTGCTTCCATGTAAGATGTACAAACTTCAGCTACCTGATGGTGATGATATATGCACATTATATAATACATATATGTGGAAAACAGCCTTGATGTGACAGCTGAGTCCTGAGGCATCGTAGTAGTCGCTCTGTGTTTGAAAGACAGCTTCTCTACCAAACCACTCAAACAGTAAAATGAACACAATATACTCTCCAGCTAGAACTATGCCCTTAAGCTTCAGTTGGAAGAGGAAAAGAAAACTTCTCATTGAAGTCTATTTTAATTAGGACTGCAGAGAACCAGTCTGAATGAAAGCCTGCTTTTTTTTTTCCCCTCCTTCCCCCCCCCTTTTTTTTTTCTTTTTGAAACTCAAGCTAGAGTTTGAAAAATTCTTGGGTAGGGGTGAAAACCAAGTGAAAAGCTGAAGTAAACTTGCATTTGAAGGTCCTTTAGCTGAAGAAATTCCCTGTAAAAACTTGGATTTAGGGATGACAAAGAAAGGATGGGTTCTTATATTCAGTCTGCTTCTCCCATATGATCTGCAGACTGGCTCTGTCATAAAAGCTAGAAAACACTAAACAAGTTATACAGCATTTGCTTAACTGACAAAATATTCACTGATTATTACTGCCATTAGCCTGTTCTTTTTTGATTTCCCTATGTATTTGTTTCTCAGCATTTTGGATGTTTAGTATCCTGACATGATGTGTCTCCAAAGCTTTGTCAGATGCTATCTTTCTAGATTAAATACATACAGAAGGATATGCTTTATATTTGCCTGTGACAAGTGCCTTGCTTAACGATGGACTTCCAGGAAGGTCGCAGAACCTGTGTGCATCTGTGTGTGCGATAACAGCTCTGTGGTACCTGACTGTCTCCACTCATGCTAGATTTAATAATTATGAAAAGTTTGAATCACAGCACAAATAGCTGGAAAGTAGACGTTGCATACATCGCTTGCACCCACCTGCCAGCATTCATGGTTGTCTGGAATACCCTCAAACGTTTCAAGCAAGGGGTCTTTTCCTATTTCCCCGACTGCTTGGGGTATCAACTTACCCCATGTGTCTCAGGGTCATATGCTGTTCCTTTAAATACATTGATCTTGGATCAAAGATTTTGAGTTTGTTTCCGGGCAAGGGGAATACAAAGCCTATTTCAGCAGATGTAAAAATTATTTTGAAACAACAATGCTGCAGAATTCGGTAAGGAGGCGAAACAAGAGAGCTTCAGTACCAATCCAGCGCAGGCATAAGGAAACCGTAATCATATCTAATTAGAGTTAAAATAATGTTTCCCTTTGAAATGTTTAATTAGCTCTGTTTTATTACATAAACATTCTTGATGCAGAGCATACTGAGCTAGAAGAGTCTGATGAGTTAAACAGTGCAAAGTGCTCAGGCGCCCAGTGTGGGGCAAAACCTGACAAGGAGTGGCTGTTGTTACCAGATGTCTGGACCATCAGTGGAACCATGATGCTTGCTGCAAACAGCAGGCTATCATTTCAACCTTTGTTGCCTCTACTGAAGCCTCCCATCGCGCTTTCAATTTAACAGCATCACAAGGAGACAAAGAAATTTCTTACAATATGCCTTTCAGTTCAGAGACAAATCCCATTTAAACTTGTTCAACCTCTCATAACGTATTAGTTATTGTTGCCAGTCTGCATGTCCTCTGGCAACACACTACTTGTTCTGGAGGAGGGAAGCTCGCTCTTTTTTCCCCCTTTTTCTGTCAGAAATTTTTTATTTTTTTTTAAAAAATTCTTGCCCTTCAGTTTGTTCAGTTTGATAAAGCAAGACCAGATTTACTGGCAAACTTACAGCATGCTTGTCACAAGCTTGCAGCAAATTTAATTAACCTTATTACAAATATGGTTTTCTTGAAGATTACATCACAATCTGGTTTCACATCGCCTGCTGCTGATTCAACATATTCTGTGCTTTGGAGAATATGTTCATTTTCTGAAAAAGGTCAAAATGTTAAAATATCTAAAACTTCACTATTTCTTCTAAGTTCCTGTTCAAGTGCTGTGGTATACCAATACTTCATCTTACAAGCAGTATTGTTCTCTTGCCGCGTGCCAACTGTAGATGAGTTTACTTCACAATACAGTTTACATCCCTTTAACAACAGGGATGGCCAGATGATGGAAAATTTGCTGCTAGTTTAACCCCTCATTAGCACACTGGGACAAAAATCACTAGAAATGCACAACTAGAATGAGCTTTTCGCAGCAAACTAGAAACAAGTAAAAGTTACTACCATAATTTGGAATATCAGCTGCATGTTACCTTTGCTCAGGAACACTGAGATTGAAAGATGCATTAATTGGTTTAGATTAGCAAAATAAATTAATAACTTCTTACAGTCAGTACTAGTTTTTAAACCCTGAAATGTTTTGTTAAAGGATTTTTTGGTCTCAGTTTCCAGAAACTGGAACAAGAAATTTCTTGTGACAGAAAATGTTGGCGTAAGATTTCTATCAGCGTACTTCAAACTCTAGGAGTCTGGATAAAAAACTTCATTGCTTCCTTGAGCTATACCTGAATTTAGAACCTTTAACTATTTGCACAGCCTGAGTTAGTCTCCTTGAATGTGCGTACTCTCAGCTAAAACTCTGGGAGAAAGATGATTCCTTACATGTTTATTTTTTAATTTAATGTCTAGAAGAGGAATGCCCTTGTCCATATTCATGTAATAACAAAGCAAGACTTCACAGGCTGAAATTCTGTTACGGCGTGGGAGGAAGCAGAGGAAAAAAGTCACAGCATCTGTACTAAAATCCTCTTTAACAAAGCATAAAGGGAGAAGAGGGTGTAAAACAGATGTTATCAGGCCAGTGGGCAGTGGATGCAAAAAAAAGATTATGCAGAAAAAAACAAAGCAAACATTAGTACAATAGCAGTGATCTAAAACCTTGGCATATTCAATAATGTTATGGCTCCCACACACCATACAGATAAGGTGGTTGACCTACACAGCGCAAGTGCATCAAAGACATTCCATGAAAAGCAGCTATGCTCTGGAGAAGATAATCTGCAATAGCAGAGTTACTAGTAGAGGGTCTAAACGTGTGGGTATTGTGTATCAGCTTTTATAGGATACCAAGGTGCTGACTCCCACATGACAAAGGATGCTTTTTGCATTTACGCCTACGTGTACATAGTATATATTTGGTATTATTTTACTTTTATACACTTAAACAGAGATGTTTGAAAACTCAAGTGAGAACACTCGTCAAAGACAGACAAAAAGGGTCTGCCTACCAAGGTCACTTTTTTTCTCTGCAAGAGAAAAACAAAACAAAACAAGCAAAACTCTCCATCCCATTCCAATAACCAAAACCTTTCACACTGTTCTGCTGAACTTAATTAATCTGTAGGTCATTCTAACACTGCCATGCATAGAGGTTGTACATTATTTTATTGATTCATTTTACAACTAACACAATATAAATATTAAATCATTTAAACAGAACTCAAGTCCTTGATTCTCTCAGGAATGTATATGCCATTAGGAAAATATTTTGAAACTTTCTGCAAAACATGCAAAAAAACTTATTAAGAAATGGACAAGACAACTAGGAAGATGCTCCGCTAGGCCTGTTACTCAAGAAGCGACAAGAAATGATAGGGGATGTGAAAATCAAGGGAAACCTTGGCCACAGTGACCATGACATACCGGATTTTAAGTTTCACAGAGTGAGGAAGACATAGTAGAACCACTACCCTGGACCCCAGGAGAACAGATTTCAGCTTGTTCAGGGATCTGCTTGTCAGGATCCCAGGGAGACTGCCCTGGACAGCAAAGGTTTGCTTGATTTCCAAAACACAACCTCCTCAAAATGCAAATAGTCTATTCCTATGTGCAGACAGTCAAGCAAGGGTGGCAGAAGGCCAGCATGGGGGAACAGAGAACTCCTCAGCTAGCTCAAACACAAGAAGATGACTATAGATAATGGAAGAAGGTACACAGGAGGTAGAACTAGCAAAGGATGTGAAAGGCCGTAAGAAGAGCTTCTCTAAGTACCTTAGCAGCAAAAGGAAGGGTAAGGAAAGTATGGTCCCAAAGGTGAGGGGCATAAAGGGGCTAGCGACACAGGACATGGAAAAGACTGCGGTAGTAACCCATTTTTTTGCCTCATTTTCACTGGTAAGGTTTGACCTCAGATCTCTCCCAGGCCTCCAAGCCTACTTGCAGCCTGTGAGTGTAAAGCAGTGCCTACAGCAGACAAACGTCAAGCTCGGGATCACTTAAGCCAATGGGACACATACAGTAGGACCAGACAAGCTCCATCTGAGGGAGCTGGCTGATATTACAGTAAGGTCCTGCTGTATCATCTCTGAAGGGTCAGGGCAACTGGGGGAGGTAGATGGCAAGCTGAGCCTGAGCCAGCATGACCCTGGCAGCAAAGTCAGCCAACAGCCTCCTGGGCTGTGCAAACAGGAGTGTCGCCAGCAGGCACTTGTGTGACCCCACCTGGAGTACCATGTCCAGCTTCAGGCTTCCCAGCACAAAACATTGATGCACTGGAGCGAGTCCAGTGAGGGGCTGCCAAGATGGTTGGGCACTGGAGCATACTGCATGTGAGGAGAAGCTGAGGGAACGGGGTCTGTTCAGCATTAAGAGAAAGCAAAGGGAAGCCTGGAGGCAGAGTTGCCGCTTAAAACTTAAACCCAGTGTGAGGGGAGAGAGAAGGCAATGCCAGAGTTTTCTCAGAGCCACACAGCAATAGGACAGGAGGCAATGGAAACGCCAGTCCAGTATAAGAAAAAGATTTTTTACCAGGAGGATGGTCATCTATGTCAGTGTCTGACCAGAGAGGTTGTGGAGTCTCCACCTTTGCAAACATTCAAAACCTGACTGGACACAGCCCTGAACAACCTGCTGTAGGAGGTTAGACGAGACTATCTCCAGAGGTCCCTTCCAGCCTAAATTATTCTGTAATTCTACAGTTGCAAGAAATGTGAATCAGATTGGTCTCTTGCCACTTAAAGAGATCATGGAAATATTCCATACTTAACTGAATAGTTTTGGGTTCTTTGCCCAGTTCCTCACAGCTCCGACATTGAGTGATTTACTTGGCATTATTTTTACTTCTATTTCTAATAAAGGTTAGACTACCCGATTATTTACTCATATGCTACATGCCTTATACTGGTGCTGTACACCAAACACCCGGTTCAAAGTGGGCTAACATAAACCTATGTACCATCCCGGCACTTCAAACAAATTTACTGTTGCTTGTTTTTCATCCATATGTTGGCCATGCAGGTTATATACCAGAAGTCTTTCTTTAGGAGTCTGTGCTTAAAAATTGGCAGCTCACCAAAGTTTCCCCCACCCCAGCCCCTTCTAACATGCTTAATTTTCTGAAAGCCCTTAAACCATAGGAGAGAATTCTGCTTTTTACAGGCATTAAATCCTATTAGATATATGGATGGTTTTGAGAAGAATATTTGCTGGAGTGAGTGCTTCTGGCTTTTCCATTCAAGGTCCCTACAAATCCACAAAGCTTTATGTAAAGGGGATAGGAAAGTGTCTGGAAACTTGAGAGTACATGGGAGTGCACTACATTAATTCTGCTGCCTTCATAGGACCTTCTGAGCCTTTCTTTCTCCTTCTGGTTCCCTTCCAGGCAGTGTGACAGAGGGAAACACAGCAGAGGGGAGCTGAGGCAAACAATCACTGCCCATAGGTTTGGGGGTTCCTCCCCCCTGTTTTTTTGGTGGTTGTGTGCAGGAAGGGACAAGAAGGGAGGCTTTTTCTCTCTAATAATTCTATGCAGTGGTTTGGGGTGCTATAGAATGAAAGGTGCCATACATAAAGGCTTGATATTATTATAAAAACACTATCACATCCGAAAGAAATACTTTAAGATTTATAACATTTCTGAACTCTCAACTCTTGGGACACAACTGGAGACCTTTAGATGACTTGCCCACTACTACTGTTACCAAAAATCCTAAGAGAAAAGACAAGACCACTACTGATTACATATAAAATAGCAAAACCTGAAAGCTTTATAGCAGTCAGCTCTCTTATCACAATCCTCCATGGATAAAACACCTGTTTATGCTGGCAACAAATGAAAAAACTCATTTCTCTTGTTTAGTAGGTCCATGTATTATTACAGTACATAAGAGACCTGCACACATTTTTTCTCAAAATTTTTAAATGTAGCTGAGCAGGGAATAGTTTTCCCATTCTTGAGAAAAACTGTGCAATTTCAAACTATTTTCAAGTTCAAAAATAGGACAATGCCAGCACCGTTAAAAGTATGACATACCTGAGCAAACAGATAAATCAACTGCACTGACACCAGTGATTAGAGCATTTACTTTGAACATAGGACACAAGCTTCAAATTCCTACCGTCATCGCTTCAGATGAAGGTCTTTCCCGCAGTCTCTCACACACTGTATAAGCATGCTTCCCAACAGGCTACTGGGAGCATATGCTGGGTGTCTTGGTCTCTCCTGTTACAGCCAGACAGCCAAGCAAGTGAGAGGTTAGGGCTTTCATCTGTTAAGAAGGAAACTGAGAAGCAAGTCTAAAGTTTGAATCAGGTGGGGTAAGAATTTAGCCAGATCAGTAAAGTTACAAGTGAGTTGCCATTTTTATAAGTTATTCTGATTAGAATAACTTATAGATTTCATCATCTGGTTTTGATGAGAAAAATAGAACCTGCAGATAAGAAACCTTTCTCCACAAAAGTTTCATTGAACTTGATACATTCCAACAAAAACATAGTTTCATTAGAAAAATTCCAGAGGAAAAGAAGTTTTATAGATGAAAGAAATTGTGACTGGCTCTAAGCTTTAACCTTAAACCGTGGTAGATATGGACTGTAGTGATTATATCTGCACTGATACACAGAATAAAGTGGAAGTGAAAATTGCTAGGGAGTATGCAAGCAGTCTTTCATAACAGGCTATTAGCTATTAGCTGAAATGAAGGTGGAAAAGAGATGAACTGGAATTTTCAATAAGTATACATAGCAAATTCCAGAAGTATTACTGAAATTCATGATCACAGACTAGAAACAGGAAACCTAAGATGAAGCGCTCTCTTTGGTTAAATGCCTCAGTTCATATTTGGGAAAAAAAAATATTCATGTGATGGGAGACAGGAGATCACACACAAAGAGGGAATCTCATGACAATGGCCAGTGGAAATCTTCTGCCCAAAACTCTATCTTCTAAAACAGCACAGCCCAAACTTGCAGCTGTGTAAGCAACTGAGCCTTTTCCAATAAAGGTAGCGGGGCCACACATCTCTTTGGCTGCACGATACCTACCACCACCACAATAAGTCATCCAGCCTGTAGCCCACCCCTGAAATGGGCCCAGCGTACACAACAAAGAGGACCACGGGTCAGATGAATCATCCTGGCAGGCTGTATGTGCCCCACAGACTATAGATTGGTTAAGCCCGCTACGGACAGGGGAAAACTGCAGTGCTCCGATTTGCAGCACTCGTTGATGTCTTCAGAAATGATGCATCTTAGTAACAGCTCTTCTGTCATAAGTCAACAGTTTGGGAAGTCCCCACACACACCATTAGGGGGATGTTCTAGGTAAAACTTTCTCTAATTTCTTTTGCAACACCTGTGTGTAGCATAAACATGCATTGCTCCCATCCTAATCTGAATGGTGCCAATGCTTATGGAATTACTGGTAATTCAAGCAACAAGAAAATACAAAAGTCTTGGCCAGTGCTCTCTCATTTGGTCCTCTCATGAGCCAAGCAGTGCCAGACCCCAGTGTTCTTTGAACAAGGCACCCTGATCAAAAGTGGAAGAGGTTTGTTACACAGACCACATAATAGTCCAATATCTACTGAAAGGATAACCCAAGAGAAGCACATCACCGTTCAGTTATCTTCAATAACTTTTCCAGCTAAGGGAAATAAACAAAAGCGATTGGCTGGCTGCAGAGAATTGCTTCAGGAACACCTGTTGCACATTAAAAACTGCAGGCTAAAACTGAAGACAGCAACAGAAAAGTTAGTGATGAGAATTGCAAAGTCAACCTCTCAAAAACTAGGAAACTGTTTTCTGTGCAACTGCATTTCATACTGTATGGATGGTGCATCTCTGGTCCAGGAACAAGTGGCAACTGTAAACAATTTGAGTGGTTTTAACTACTACCACCTGGGAATGACATGTCTGAGGTTTGGTTACCTACTTGAACTAAGAGTGAAATAGCTTATGACCTATTGCCCTGGGAGACTGATGAGATAAAAATATCACTGCTGTGCCCTGTGTAAGGCTTGAGCAAGCTTTGTAAGTGTGGATGCTCTGGAGGTTCATCTGCAAAAATCTGGAAAACTCTAATGAACATTTGCAAACTGATTTTTATAGGCTGATTAAATACGGGTTAAAAATGAATTGCATGCTCATAGGAACAGAAGAACAACATTCCTGACACGGAAGCCACATATCCATTAAAAGACCCACAACTACTACATTTCAGGTTATTGCTTCAAAAGGTAAGGATGACAATTATCCAAAGAAACAAAAACTTTCCAAAATAGAACATAGACAAACAAATAATTCTTCTGTAGCCCTCCTGTCCATGATGTCTGGGATGAACTTTTCGAAAGACAAAAAAAAAAACCAAACCAAAACAAAACAAAAAGCCAACAAAATTGAGGTAGAGAAGAAACAGTTTTGCACAAATTTATAAATTATTTTGATTTCTACCATTCAGAGCTTTATAATATGAATAATATGAACAGCTAAAAAAAAAATCAGATGAAGAGGCACTTTACCCATCTTTAGATGAAGAAAATACTTTTTACCTTCCTTTCTTCACTTCCAATAGCGATTCCATCAAAAAAGCTAATCCAAATTTTCTCTAAAAATTGGATGATTCTATTTTGCCATTTCAACAAAATGATCCCTCTGATGAAGACAGCCATTTTTTAATGGCTTCTCATTTCTATATTCAAAGAGTAGGAAAATGTTTTAAATATAATGAAAAGGTTATTTTCATGGTATACATATATAAACTGAGAGAGTTTGCTAAAAACTGTTTTGTCAGGAAAATTCAACAGCTCCAAGGGAGAAACTCCCATCTTAAGTCTTCTGGCCGTTCTTCAGGACCATGAGATTTAAATGGAATAAATAAGGGTTGGAAATCCCTGAGATTACTATCTATTAACAGTAGAGCTCAGTATTCTTCAAGCACTTCTCATTAGCATGACAGTTACATCGCCTGTGATTAATACTTTTGCAATTAATTCTAGCTCCATTTTGTTGAATAAAAATGTAACATCAGTATTACCTCAGATTTATATGACATCTTTCATTGCAAAGTGATTCTAACATGGTTTAAAAAAATATATCTATTCTATATCGTTATCATCTCAACAATGAAATGAGCCACCTGTGGTGGGCAGGTGACCAGCTGAAGCACAACACAATGCATAAATGAAGTGGAGAGATAATGGAAATTTTGGCTGGCATTAAAACATGACCTCAATCTTACAGAATAGGTCAAGGATTTTTTTTTAAATCCCTAGAGAACCGAAGTCTCAGCCTGAAAGTCTGAGCACAGAGAAAACAAAACAGTTGAGTCACAATTGTAAGGGTAAACCACAAAGATGACTCACACTTGTTGGAGTCTGGGTTTTGCTCCAAAGACCTTAGATCTTGCTTTATGATGAGCTACCATAACTTGACTCAACAAAATGGAACTCTTTAAAATAAAATACTAAAAAATTCCTAAACTCTTTAATTGATATAAAAAAACCAGGAATGGAAATTATAATACTGCCTATGTAAGTCCTTGACGTACAAGGCTTGCTATAACAGTGGCATATACCTTCACTTCTTGCTGATTTTAGCAGCCCTCACACTGTAAAACCACTACTCAAAACCATGGACCAAGTGTATTATCACAGCAGCGGAAGGGGCTTGGATGAAGCGTTTCAACAGTTACTCAACTACAAGGACAGCATTCAGCCCTTGCCTTGGGAGACACCAGCTCTGTGATCACAGATACTAACAAACTCAACCGTTTATTGCTCAAGAAGGATTTTTTTTAAAGCTTTTTGTCTCTAATGTAGGCAAATGAGGTCTGCAAATATTCACTAGAGTCAGGCATGCTGCGAGCATCGTCTTAATGAGACCATAAGGATGCAAGCAGGAAGAGCTATTTCAGCAGGTCTAAAAGGTAATACCCAACAGTTAGATTTCTTAATTTCACCTAAGTGTGAGCGACTGAAAAAGTAAAGGCAGAAAGCATTTAAAATGAGGAACGAAGCAATACCGTAGCTGCCACCGTGGATTTAAAGAAGACGGGACAGCTTTCAAGAGTTGACTGAATCAAGTGAAAAAGAAAACAAGAATGCCCAAAATAATCATGTGCCATACAGTTCTTTTTCTCTTTTCCAAACACTTTGCCTTTAAAATAGTTTTCACTGTTTAAGAAACATACTGAATATTCCTAAACTCTACATCTAATGTAGATTATTTTTTATTCTAGTCAGCACAATGAACAACTATATCAGTAAGTTTCTCTGAAGAATTTCTTACAACTACAAATGTGAGATACAGAATAACAAATCTGTGCCAATTCCTCTAAAGAGAGGACAGAATTCCTCTCTGAATAATTTGGGCTGAAAGGGCTCTCAGGTGGGCTCTAGTCCAGCCTCCTGCACAAAGCGGGGGCAGCTGCGACCAGACCTCTCAAAGCTTTATCCTGTCGGGTCCTGAAAGCCCCAAGGATAGAGACTGCACAGCCTCTCTAGGCAACCTGCCCCACCGCCCGACTGTCCTGTATGAGGATGTTTTTTCCTCATGTCCAGTCTGAAGTCCTCTGGTTTCCATCTGTGTCCAATTGCCTTTTTTCCTTCCACCATGCATGACCCTGAAGACCCTGGCTCTGTCTTCTCAATCCCCTCCCCACAGGACCAGGCCGGCTGCTGTTAAGACCCCTGAAGCCATCTCCTCTCCAGACTGAACCAGCCAGTTCCCTCAGGCTCTCCTCACAGGGCAGGTGCTCCAGCACCCAAGCATCACTGGTGAACTCATGCCGGTTGGTCAATGACTTTCTTGTACTGGGGGGCCAAATCTGGAAACAGGTATAATCTGGGTATAATCTAACAAGTGCTGAGTAGAGGGGATGGATACCTTGCTTCCAGCAAGCTACTGCCTGTGTCCCAGCTGATACAGCCCAGGAGGCTGCTGGCTGTCTCTGCTGCCGAAGCACTGCTGGCCTATGCCCAGTGTGGTGCCCACCAGGCTGCCCTTGCAGGTCTTGCTGTTCCTTGCAAGTCTTGACTCTGGCTGAGCTTTGGCATTCCTGACGCCAACCCTGTATGCACAGGCAATGCCTCTTAAGTTCCTCCTTTAACCCTCCATAAGGTAATTCCCAAAATTGTGTTTAACTACAGTTGATCAGAACGACTTCATTCTTTTAAAAGTAGCCAAAGTAATCTTTTCAGTAGAATTCAGGATTTACTGAAATTCTCTTCATGATAAATGTTAACATTTTTGTCAAACTCCCCAAAATCTCATCTACTTATATCAAAAATGAAAAGGGGGGGGGGGGG
>VZTV01063415.1:19678-40481 GCA_013400875.1 Anhinga rufa
AAAACCCAACAAAACACTCACAAACAAAGGTCAACCTCTTCTTTGGGCAGCTAGTCTAGAAAATACAAGTCAGACTAATGTGTATCAGTCTCTGGAGCTGAACATTTGTTACTGATTTTCCCTAAAAATCCAGGATTATCTGTTGTTCTCTCATCATCTTTCTGCACTGGTCTTCAGGGTTTAGAAAGAGCTAGCTACCAGGTTTTTTTGAAAATCAGGAAGACCCAGGCTCACAGCTGCTAGGGTACCACACTCAGGATATCACCAAGGATATCAGGTTGCTGCCAACTCATTACCAGTTGCTCCCTCATCCTGAATCAGATCATGTGGTGAGCATCTACTGTTCACCAGAAGAGAGGTAAAAGCCATTGGAGAGGGGAACAGTACCGCTAAAACCAGGCACCAGAGCAGTCTCAGAAATCCCCAACCTCTGGCGTGTGGAGGATGGATTATCACCCAGTCTCAAATAAAAGCAACAAGGAGGAGGCAAGAAAACCAATGGGAAATTAATATTTTCAGAAAATGTGTTTAGTGTTCACAAAACATAATAGCATTTAATGCTTTATAAAAGTCTGTTTAGCTAGCAAGTTATTTAAATTAGCGAGTCTAGAGTCACAATGCTAATTCCCGATGAAAATAAATTCCGTTTCTTTGTTAAAAAGTAATCCCATATCCTTCCCCCATGACATGCACACATACACAACCTTACCATAAATAGCATTACTCAGTAATTACAGCAAAGAGGAAGGTTAAGGAATACCTGTTTTCCCATGATCTCCATCCCATTAGCATACAAACCCCACTACATTCAATTAAACATCCAGACTTATTTGCTAAAGAAAACTAAATACTCTTAGGTCCAACATCCTCAATGAACTAATAGCAAACTTGTACAGGAAACAAACTTAATAATCAGAGCTTCTGTAGTTTCATTTTGAGATTATTCTTACAGTTGCTTGCTGTAATTTTTTGATGCTCCTCCTGTAAACTCTTTGACATCGAGGCCACATCTTTACAACGATTGGTAAGTTTGAGATTCACTATGTGCTGAAATCTAGGGGAAGACTACTATGAATTGTGCTCAGGACCTCCTAGGCTTGTAATTTATCAGACACCCATAGAAACACTCACGTATTCTTGTATGTATGCAGGCACATACAAACACAGAATCTAGACAATAGACCCGACAGGAAGTATTTATTGCAAATACGTCAGAAGAACAAGGGGTGGGTACGAAACCACATTATCAATTTACAACCATCTGATAACTGTAGAGATACCCAGCTGGACTGATGCCGTAACAAGCCCACTGGGTCAGCTCAAAGGCCTGCCTAGTCCAGTGGCCTGCCCCAAACAGCGTTGGGTAGCAGACGGTCAGAGATACAAACCATCTACAAGCACAGAAGGATGCTTGACATGGGAACTTCCTCAGCCACAGGTTGCGTATCTATGCCTAAGAGTACTTAATGGATTCTTGCAAGAACTTTTAATACTTACGATATCTTGTAACAAAGGGTGCCACAGTTTAGGTATCCTCACCTAATACTTTTAAGTGTTTCTGCAGGTAACACAAAGAAATGGACCTATGGGAAATGAGGTATATAGGGAAACCTGATTTACATGTTTAACAAAACAAGAACACACAAGTTTTGGTATTTGTTTAAGTAACAGCATTTGAAAAAGCTTCACTTCCAATAAATGCTGTAGATTGAACTCTGCCCTTTGCTAAGCATCATATCTGAAAAGGGCTTACTGTAGTGCAGATCTCAGCTGCATGTTTAAAACAAGCCTAGACATATGGGGGAACTTTCCATAGATTAAATGATACTGAAAATAATGACTAAACACTGAGTCAGAAAAAAGTAACAAGAAGATATATGCATCCCCTGCATCCCTCCACTCAGCCAAGATGATGTGTAAAGAAAAGATAAATTGCACTATTCCATAGATTAGAAGAATTACAGAAAGGTCAGATATCTAAAAAGAGAAATGATATGCTGAGAAAGAACTAAAACAGTGTATAGCTCTAGGAGGGCAGTTAATATTTTATGTTACAATAACTCAGAAATGTAGGAACCTTAACTTTAACTGGAAATACAACTCTTTGGATTCAAGTAAAATACTGAAAAGCCTCATCAGTTTGGTTTTGTTTCTATTTGAATGGGATCAGATTGGAGGAAAGACTCTGACCCTCTGTAATCCAATAGCACATGAGCAGTCTCAGTTGTCGAGAATGCTTGGGAAGTAAAATCCCTCTAGAAAAGCATCTCTGTTTGAGAAATCAATTTAGCACATATGTAATGCTAATTGTTATGAGTCAGGGCTCAGCGTACAAAAAGGTAGCCGAATCAATCCCAAAAGCAGTAAAGCAGTACGATGTTCCAAGAATGAAATGGTAGCACTGAAAGCAATGGTATTTTTGTGTAGCTTCAAAAAGACATATTTTTTGACAGATTTTAGGAGGTATACATAGTAACAAAAAGGAAAGCAGAAGAACTTCAGTATCTTAATATAATAACTTTAGCAAATTAATTTGTTAGTGCTAACAATACAAACCTGGAGAGGGAGTTAGGCGAACATATCAGAAAATATCTGAATCTTTACAAATACAGACAAAACTCAAAAAAATATTCTCAGTTGAAAAAAGTTAAGTCATTTTAAGATGCCACCTTCAGTGGGCAGATGCCTGCCATTTCTGATGCTCAAGGCTGACCAGGCTGTTCTTGCACAGAGCCCTGAGCATCCCTGAGCCCCAGGCAGGGAGGTGGGCTTGCCTTTGCAGTCAGTGCCCACACCAAGGCAGAGTAGGAGCGCGGCTTTCTGAGCTGCTACATGTGGTGGGTGGGAGAAACAAGAGAGTTACTAGATTATTAAAAACAACAGTGGAACAAGGTGCTGGGGGGATACCATCAGGAATGTGAGAAGACTGTAGAACTAGGAGAGGAGGAATTTCTGACACCTGGAGCTAGGGGAGATGAGAAGGTAACTGCAGCTGTTACAGGACAAACAGAGAATATAAAAAACTTGAACTGATAGTCTGGAAGAGCATGATGAAGACAAGCAGAGAGTGCCAGCATCCACTGAAAAGTGGAGACCGGAACCACTTCAGTGGGGAAAAAAAAGCACTAAGGCAAGAAGACTGTTAGCAGTATAGACAAGCCATGAATTGACTGCTGGAGATGGGTAAACAGGGAAAACAGCTTAGGAAAAAACCCTGCCCTCCCACCCCAGCACCCTGACAATTCTCCCTCTCTCCAGGGTGACGAGAGGGCAGCAACCTATAGCTACACTCCTATAGGCAGAGACGGGGAAAAAGCAGTGCAGCTGGCTCTGAGGTTCTCATGCGGACAACAATGAGGAGTCAGTACGATGGACAGGGTGACATTTCTGGTTTTCCACACGCATGTACATAAACACTATTCAGGTGGCAAAGTAAAGAACTGAGAGAACTGCTGGATTTAAGTTGACTGTACAATTCAGTTGTCTTGTGCATAAGTATCATGGCAGACTATAAATATATCACGACAGTCTTTTTTACATCAAATGTCACCCACAGGATAGATTCTTCTTGCTTAACAAACAGCCATTTCATATTTTGTTTATTTTCAGCATTTGCTGTAAAAGCCTGGCCTTATTTACACTATATTATTCAGACTACTCTGTGATAAAGCAATTTCTTTTTGGCTTTTCTGCAGTCTCCCATCAACAGAACCATTATGCTATATCAAATGCAGCATTCTACCAACACCCCTACCCACAAGGAGACTAAATCAAGGTTGCACAAGTTACCTTAATTACGCCTCCCCACCCCCCAGTTTCTCAGTGCTTGGACTTTGTTTTTCTTGTGTAATCAGCATCGCCTTTTGTGGTTGATACCTGAACGAACATCACTGCAAAACACTGAAGTCATGACTACTTCAGTTACCATAAATTTCATTTAAGATAAAAGTTGCATTAAGATATTAAACAGAAAGGACGAATAAAAACAGTAATTAGAAATGTAGATTAGATCCTTCCAATCTACACATTAATAACATATTGGAACAAGTATTGTGACTATTCAATAGTCTTTGGAGCACATACCTATAAAGAAATTACAAAAAAGCACTATGTTTGAGAGTTTAGTGGTATAAACAGATTAGACTCGCAAAGAATGGGAGGCAAACAGATGGAGAGGAAACTCAAGAAGAAACCCCCGCACACTCCAAAATCCCCCAGAGCAGGTCACTGCCAGAACCGGGTCTCTGCAGTCGCAGCCCAGCGCCGCCTCCCTGAGACCACGCAGCCTCCCCCGACTCGCAGGATGGAACCAAATTAATCTGCGGGGCTTCCATGGAAAATCAGGAATACAAATCAAAGTCTCCTTTATTTTAATGTATTAGCAGTACTAAAATTCACTTTCCATTCTAATGTACTGGTATTAAACTTATCATTTTATCATTAAGATTATTGTTTTCCCTACACATTTGCAATAGCATCCATCATGATAGTATTGGAGAGCTTTCAACATCTCCATTTCAGTTAAATGAATTGCATAAATTCTCCTATTTCTGCAGAGGGCAAGAGGCACAGAGGATAAGAGGTTCTTAGCAGGGCTTCTGTAAAGTTAAAGACGCACAGATCTGTAGAGTTAAAGACGCATAGACTTTGCCTAAATCTGATTCATTATCTTCAGTAATACCAAGCAGCAAGTATTAATGTAAAATCTTTTAAAAAAAATCTTTACCAGCACAAAGGAGTATGTAACTTTGGCTGTTTCTATGGATCTTAATTGATTTTTAATCTGCTGATGGTAGACTGTAAATAACTGTTCAAAGCACACACAAGTGCAAGTCAATAGGAAGTTTTATTAGTTTGCTTTCAGAGAATTATAGAAATGATCGAAGGACTCTGAAGCATGCAGAGGCCTACAACCTGAATGGTTTCTCTTCTCCTGACAGGCTGTTTGAACACTGCCTCCACAAGGGTCCAATTCAGCCAGAATTTACGTTTGACTTCCGCACCACGGAAGCCTAGGATGGCTGCAAAGTGCTAACTTTTTTTTTTGGGGGGGGTAGAATAGGGCCCTAATTCATTGGCAAGGCAGCCAGTAAAAGCTCTTGTATATAGCACACCTCACCTATAAATCATTTCAGAGTTCCAGAAAAGGTTTTGAAACACATCGGCTATTTTTTTTTCCTTCTCCTGTAGCAAAAGGGAAGGAAAGGGTTGTGCATGTAAAAATTTACTTCTTTCCACTTCTTTTCATCCCCTTTAAATGGCCTACTGTTTATATTTTCATACAGGCATACTCTGCAAGTGTTCCCAATACCACATTCACACATTTTTCTTCGCATCAATTGTCTTGCTGAGCTTTAGCTTGCACTATCTGTGTACAATGGAAAATTAAGACCCCTGAAATATTCTCCTCAGCTGGCACCCAAACATTCTCCCTTTCCACATCCCCCTAATTTAATTCTGCCATTGAAAAAGAGGTCGACATATAAATCAAGTTTTAAAAAGCTAAGCCAAGAAACATCTTATTTTTAGTGAATCCAGGCTACCAAAGTAGGAGAAGAAAACGACAGAGCACGCTTCTTCATAACCAGCCTGAGCAACACCTCTGCTTCTACCCCTCCTCCCCAGCAAGGCACCCAGTGATAAACAGCTCACAGCAACACATCTATGCAACATCAACACCCTTCGTGTTTTGGAGAAATCCTGAGAATAGTTATCTCATGTTACACTCTTAGTCCTACAGTTTGGCACTAGATATTTATGTGACTCACCCAGAAGCGGAAAGTAAGAGAACAGTATGCAGCAGAAGTGCAGCAGAATACACTGTCAGTTCCACCGACCACCACAGACACTTAGGAGGTTGCTTCAGCATCTTGCCTGTAATTTAAACTGACTACCAAGGAAGTATTTGCATACTTTAAAAAAAAAAACCACGCACAACAAAAAAGCCAAACCACAAGCAAAAACAATAGTCAATTTTCTTAGCCAACCTACAAGTTTGTAAGGAGGGTGGCACCATCATCTTCTGCTCATCTGCTCACTTGGCGGGGGTGGGGGGAAAGGAAGCTCTTTGCTTAAATTTAAAACTCACCATAGCTCAGCACAGGAGAATGAAAGGAAATGGCAACAAACAGTCATAAAAACTATATACATATCAAACACAGGACCTTTCTTTGAGGTCAACTCACTTCACTGTCCATCCTTTAAATAGTCAACTCTACCTGATTCATGGGCATTATCAAATTTGTGGATTAACTGTGTGCAAAGATGGCTGAAGTCACCCAGTATTGTACCGCCCACATAATCAGTGATAGAGTAAGTAGACGATTACACATCCCTCGTGGTGGTGGAAGATGACACAAGTTTTATCACACATTACAAAGGCACAGGATTCTTCAAGGCAAAAAGGAAAGTCATACCATTGCAGAAAAAAAACACTAAATGGAAAACCAGAAGCTATTAAGATTAGAATATTACTCATTTTACCTTCTTTATCAAGATAAATGCGTTACCTAACAACATAGAAAGAGAGCATCTTGGTTTCATGCCTAATTTAAGATGAAAATATTTAACATAAGTATATTTATGAAGATATATCTGGCCCAAATTCCATGAGGGTATCATGAGGGTCTCGGCATACTTCTAATGTGAACTGCGAAGAGAAACACCAGTGATGTCCTCATGTGCTTAGATAATTTGCCCTGTGGTATTTCTTGAGGATGTCTTTTTATTTGGTCATTGTTAATAGATCTTACACACAAAATTGAGCCCACAGATTGCTCACAGAAGTATTTACTTTGGCGATTATCTACATGCCATGATCAGTCAAGAAGTGTTATTTCTGATTCGTGAGTGGTTAGTACATATTCGAGAGAACACCACATACAATGCCAACTGAGATATTTTCCAGGGAAATGCTGATTGTGCCAAAGTTCTCAACACTTTTAGGGATGGTAGCTGTTGCAATGATCACCAGACAGCTGCCAAAACCCTCCCAGACAGTGAGTTCCTTGACCACTCACAAGAAAATCAAGTTCTTGAGACAAAATAACTTCCTAATGACATTCTGCATTATTTGACTATCTCAGGTTGGTTTCTTGGCCAGATTTATACATATAAGATGCGCTTCAGCAAGACACTTATTCTTCTGTTCTGTTTTGACTACAAAATAAATGGTTAAATCCACTAGTCACTGATTCATAAAACAATTTGTTGAAATAACGAATTCAAATATACTAATAGGATACAGAGGTTCACCATTAATTGTTTAATCCATAGCTGCATAATACTGTACTGAATTATTTTCCCCCCCTTTTACCCCTGCTAGGAACTGACACAAGTCCAATAATTAAAAATAAATTTCAACACAACCATTTGGAAAATTGCCAACGTTTTCAAGAACTTATAATTTTCTTCCTCCCCCCTATTCCCAAGATAAAATACAGTTTTGACATCTTGGTAAAAAACAGTTGCAAACTGTTACTTACAATTTAGGAGGGGAAAAAAAAATCACTGTTTTAATCATGACCTTTCATCTGTCCTTGTTTTGGAGGGAAAGGGTGGGGGAAAATTGGCCACTTACAGAAACAATCCTACTAGGCTCTCATCTCACTGACTGACAGCCTCATGTGACTAAACACATTCACAATTAGAAATAAAAACTACCTCTCTCAAAGTGGCAGAACTTATCCTCCATGAAGCAAGATGTGCTTGGAGCAAGTATAGCTTTTAGTGGAGATGGTGAAAATGACCTTTGAATTATGTGATAAACATCAACTCTTCTGTATTGTCCAGCTCCAGCCACATTTGACAAAAGGATACTCCCAATTATTACTTACATAATGCCCAGAATAGATAAATACTGGCCATGTCATTATTACAAGAATTAAAAACACATTAATAAAAGCTAGTGTTAATAGTACAGTAATAATATATGCCAATAGGCTCTCTTCAATTTAAGATTATATGTGAATATGGGCTATTTGAAGAAAAGTACAGCTAACACCATTAGCTGCAGTGTCCTTACAGATAGTTTCAAAATGTGACAGATCATTTCAGGTTTGCTGTTTAAGACTGTACAAAAACAAAACCAGTGCCTTGTTGGCATTTGTCTGAGCTCACAAGGAACCAGTTCAGTGAGTTAAACAAGCAGAAAATGTTTCACTGTTTCCCAGATTCACTTTTCTGTCAGCTTAACTTTCTGGCTGGGCTCGCGGTGGGGCAGAAGAGCCCAGTGCCAGGCAACGGGGAGCTGTGGGAGTGCGTGGCCAGGGCAGAAGGCTGGGGGGGCAGGTTTCTTTCAGCAGCCTCCAGCAGTAGGTGTGGGTAAGTGCATCACCAAACCACACACCAGAAGGAGACTTAGAGTGACCTCTGGCTCTGCTGCTGAAACCTTCTGCAGTCTTTCCCTCGTGCCTTGAGTTCTCCAAGGGCAAAATAGGTATATTGAATCACACTTACCTTTCTAAAGGGCTCTGAGACCATTGAAATGGCTAGTGCCAATATAGCCCACCCTGCAAATGGCCAGCCAGCTCCCTACTGTAGAAGTTTTGAGTGACGCCATGAATATCACACCTCTCTGCAAGAGGCAGAGAGGTGGATGCATCGCAGAGCACAGCCTCTAAGCTGTGAAGGTGGTTTGTGAATCAAGGAAAGAAAGAGACAGGAAACTATTTCAGACTCCTTCATACTTTTCCCTAGGCGCTTATTTCCAATCAAAAGTCAAAATGAGAGCAATTTGACAGAAAATGCTGTGTAATGAGCCCAGTCACTTTGGAAGGGGGAAGACCCGTGCTCTTTCCCCTTCTGTGGACTCCTCTAACCACTTCTGCTTCTGTACTGGAACCACACCCAAGTCACCAGGCAAGAGGACACGCAGGAGCTTCTCACACGCGTGCAATCACACGTACCGTCACAGGCACTTCAAAGGGGCTTCATAAATCAATTGCTGCACGACTAGTAACATTCCTACAAACACTTCTTTTTCAGACAGCTAGTATGAGTTTTACTGCCTTGAAGCAGGCTCAGAAGTTTCACAAGCCTTCTGAGAAAGGGGTAGGGGTTTCCCCTCTCCCTCCCGCCAGCACACCACCTCCCGAAAGCTGGGGAGGCACCGAGCCGAGCAATTTGGAACAGGACCCGCGGCAGCAGATCGGCCTGGGCAGAAAAAAAACACTTGTCTGTCTAGGTAAGATCCCTGCCAGCCTTCCCGCTAAAATTAGAAAACGGGCGACAGTACCTTGGCGCCTATCACTTGCTGGAGACAAATCTTTAGCTCTTTCCGCAGCCAAAGGGTGGCATTTTGATTTCTGCCTGCCAGCTCCAAGTTGCGATGCTACCTTGCTATCGGCTGGGCTTTTCGGCAGCAAGACCTCCGCCTGGCATCCGCTGCCTGCTCTGCCCCATCCTGTCCCCAAACAGCAGACACAGGAGAAAGCCAAGCGAGGGTCAGCAGCTTGAAGCGGGTGAAACTTCCCAGAGCGGGGACAACAATTTTTGCTCACTGCAGATTAAAACTCCAGCCTAGCTAGGTCAAAAAGTAAATTCAGCGTGGAAGCAGGCGCGCTCATAATTCACACAGTTGTATCAATATCACTTTTTAATCAAAAGATCTCAACCTCTTTCACATAGATCACAAACACTAAGCGTCACAATATTCCTGTGACAGAGCAATGAATTATCATGTCCACTTTTATTAAAAGTATTTAAGTTGATCTATTACCTATGTAAGTTACAGATATATCCTACTGTCACTATCTCAAACACATTGATCCTCACAAATCTTCTCTGGAGTAGGGAAATGCTATTTTCTCCATTTTGGGTAATTGGAAACTCCGGCGCAGACAGACTACGGCCAGATGTAAATGATCTAAAAATCCACCTAATCCGTGGGCCTCCACTTTCAACTGGCTAGGCACTTCTGAAGGCCTGGAGACATCTAAGTAAGAAAACAGTACATTTGGGATTAGGCAGAATTTAGGCCTAAATTTAGGTTGAAAACTGCCCTTAATGCACTCAAGGTATCTTTCCTACCATACATCCTTGAAGCCAAAACACGGCACAGGGATCTCAGCGAGCAGCCACGGCTGCAGCCGAGCATCACATGGGACAACCCCAAATGGGCTCAGCTGTGCAATCAGGGCTTCAGGCTGTCAACTCTCAAAGCAGCTCACTTCCTTCATCCATAACTGAAATAGAAAAATATATAAATATCCATGATAGGTATAATAATAATAATAATAATAATAAAAAAGCTTTCATTATAACGAAATGCCCATCCTCTCAGTTAAAGATCCAATGCAGAGAAGTTACTTCTTCAAGGCAACAAAGAAGTTGCTCTCCTCCCTTAGTTGCTTCATCTTTATTATAATAAACTATTTTGTGGTCATTAGAGAGGTTTACACTGTAGAGATAATGCTGAGAGGAAGAAACATAGAGGCTAAGTTTTTAATTTAAGTTTTGAAAGTGAAAAATCTCTTGGATAAAAATGACACCTCTGATTTTTCTGAGCTACAGATGGGTTGAAGCACTTAGTGTTTGGCTATGTCTGCGTGTACATTATAAAGTTACCATGCTGTTGTGGTTATTATTGACAAGCCTCTTCAAAGAACAATGTTTTCTGTCAAATGTGAAATGCAGCATGTTTATGCTAAGAGAAAATAAGAAGATGCTCCTCACCCTACTGTTTTAAGTCCGCACTTTATGAAACTATCATTAGGCTATTATATTACCATAAAAGGTTACTGCTTTCAGAAAATGATACAAAACCCATGGGTGTGGTTTTATTTTTTATATATATATATATGTATGTATGTGTATATATATATGTGTGTGTATATATATATTCAGGTCTCGTTTACCCTTATATTTGACACAAATGAAAATAAAACAGCATTTTAAGCTCCTGGAAATGACAATATCATGTTATCTAGATAAGTAACACAAAGCTATTATTGAAATTCTGATAGCATTGCTTTACTGGTAAAGGAAAATTACCTGTAATGCATAGTTTAAATAATTACTTTTAAACAAAAGCTTCTTTTCTACATCGTTTATTTATCTTCCAAGACCAGCTCAGCAGGGCTATGTATTTTATTAAAATTGCCTTCAGACTGCTAATGGCAGGGTGTGCGTTAGCACAGGAGAAAGGATGGCCGTTTGACTCCTGTTCCTAATATTGGGAGTTCGTCCAGACTCTGAAGAGCCAGAACTCTGCTGTGCATTTGAGTATGTTAGCAACACTTGGCTTGCCAATGATACTGGCGACAGCATTGCCGGGATGATGGGTCAGACAAACTGGAAAGCTTGTAATTGTGCTTACAGCAACAACAAAAAACAATTCTGAAATCCCTTTTACTGGTGTTTCACTTGACATAAAGTCTCCTGACCAGAAATTATTTTGTAAGCTCTTGCCCAATATTTCTCCATTCTCTTTCTCTCACACTCAGCCTTGGATGTTCCCTGTGCCGTAACAGGAAATGGTATAACAACTGTGAGCTAAGCTGCTCTGTGCTGAGTTTATGTGGCAGATAACCAACACAAATCATCCAGGTAACTTTCTGGTAGATCTTGTTTCCTCTCAGAGGAAGCCACAGTCAAAGTGCGCTTTGATCCACGAAGCGTAGACACTGAAACCTGAAGTCCTCCTTCCGGAGAAGCCATGGAGCAAACACACACCTGCACCCATGGCTGAAGCTACAAGCCCTGGTTGTGGGTCCTACCTGCCCCGCGGGAACAGGGAAGGAGGGGTCCAGCGCAGTTTGATCACTCCTTTCCATCACCACCAAGCCTTTCACATGAAAAGCACTGCGCACCTACATTCTCACATCCTTACATTGACCATGTTAATTTGCTTGATTAAATCATTCTATGTCTGTATGTGATTACATATTCACACAGTTAAATTAATCTATTTAACATCTTTAAAGTGATTAAAACTCTAGAAATCAAAAGCTATGATTTTTCACATGAGCAAACACTACAAATGCTACTTACACTTCAGAACTGAATTTGGTAAATGAGGTGGTCTCTTTCCTTCGTTCAACAGATATCTGACTGGAAGCAGAAAAAGAAACAAAAACTTCCTGGAATTTCGTAAATGATCCTGATATTGACCAAAGACAGAAAGCAGATTTGTCCACTGCACTGACCCTGTGTTTCGCTGAAGCTTAACAGCTCCACAGAGCTGACATTTGCTGGAATTTTAACTAACTTTTAAGTGACGTTCAAAGAAAACCATGAAAAATGTTCACTAGCTGATTTTCACAGGTTCTGAGGTGCCCACACACCACGTCAGCTTCAGAAGAAGACTTACTCATCACCTCTGAAAAACAGCCCAGATGCACACTACTTCCAGGTAAGCTGGACCAACACCTCCCAGTAGAAAGCAACGTTACTGAACACACACAGAAAGCAGGAAAGCCAGCTAAAGCTCTTGACTCTTCCCACCCGCCCCCCCACTTCAAATAAAGAGCATTTCCCCTTTCAGAAAAAATGAACAAGAAGTTAACACCCACACATAAGCCTCAACGCCAAAGGAAGGCAAACCTTTTCAGAAACCCTGCCCCCTCAGCTGGCCCAGCTACACCAGGGCTGGTTAGATCCTGCGGACCAGGACTGGAAACAGCAACGGGACTTCCCACAGGGAAGCGTGAATGAAATACTTGAGCTTTTAACTACTGATTCACTTATTCCCATTATCTGGTTTTCAGAAAGAAAATCATGCACCTATCATAAAGTTCACTCATGTGCAGGATACATATATAAAAACCAACTTGTTCACAGGAGGAAGGCAGAGGAATTGCTTATCTCCAGGGGCAGCTTCACAATGCCTTTTGATTGTGGGAATTTTTTGTTTTAAATTTTTTTTTTCTAAAGAACAAGCAAAATCATTAGCAGAAAAATGACCAGGAGCACTCTGACCTAAACTAAAGAAGTAAAAAGAATCCAGCCATGCACATATAAAATTTGCTCACTTGTAAGAGGAAATCAGAAACAAGCGTGTAAACCACCAGATTACAATTTCAGATCCCAAGCAGGTTGATCCGAGGCATTTTTAGGTTTGTGACATTTCCCCAAGACTCTAGTGCCGCCTTCTCACTCCCAACATCATCTCAGCTGCCCTAGCAACACTGCTTTTAGGAAGCCATCACATTTGATCAGTCATCTACTTGGCTGTTTCTTAGAGCCAGATGATTTTAATTGCTCATAATATTTAGGCAAAAGGTCGCCACCCATCCTACCTAATGTGATTCCCAAACCCATCAAGATTACTTAAAAAAAAAAAAGAAATCTGGTCTTGGTTGCATTGAAACATTTTTATTTTTTTTTTAAAAGAGAGATAAACCAATAGCTTCTGGTTGTCAGAACAGAACATGTGAAAGGACTTTTCATGCACATTTTCTGGTGCACTCAGCTTCTTCAGTTATCATGTCCCATTTGATCCCATCACTGGAGAATGTGCGTGATTTTAACTCGTGTCATCTAGGAATAGTCATCCACTGATTCTCAGCTACCTGAGAAACTGCTGCATGTAAAATGAAGAGACAAGAACCTTATCCAAAGACTCTTCAGAGCTATAAAATCATCCTAATTCCTTCTTAGGCAACAGTTCTTGCAGTTGAAATCCACACAGACATAACAGTAAGTGCCCTCACATATGAACATTCCAATAAAACATCACAATATGATTTGGACTCGTTCCTTTGACATAAACATGACACTCTTTAGACCTGATCAATGACACAGAGGTACCCACTCACGAGCCACTCTTGCAAGCAAGCCTCAGTCAAAGATTTTTACAAAAGCTAGCACAAAAAACAAAACTAAAGCCATCCATGCAAATAAAAGATTCAGATCTCAAAGTTCAGGATGACACAGAAAACAAATGGTGTGCAAGAACAGGGGCTTCCTCCCTCTCACAGCCACACTTAGAAATGCATGCAAATACTGTGAGCTTGCAGATTACCAATTTAGCAATTGGTTTCATTTTGAGACCTTTTTGGAGGGGAAGTAATACAGTAACAGCAATTCCTCCCAACCCACTTCCCACCGTCGCCACACAAACAGACTCAAATTCTCAGGTTGACCAAAACCATATCTGCAACAGAAAATGGACTTATAATGAGAATTTGGCTGAGAACATTTATATTATTTACCAAACTAGAAACAAAATCTGAGGCGAGCGTACAACCTCAGACAAACTCCTTTTCATTGTTTCATAGAGCTACGCTCTCCAGCCTACAATGGGTGTCCAAATTGCACAATACAGATTTAACATGCTTTACCACATCTGCATGGAGGAAGTTTCTGCAAATATACCAATACCCACTCTTTTCTCATCAAAAGCATAGAGAGGGAAAAGCCATAAAAATTTATACTTTATTTGGGAAATAGTTGAATAATATTTTTTTTTTTTAATGACTTTAAGACAACCTATCCAGAAAAAATACCAACACACACCCGCCCCTCCCTTTCAATCTCTGGCTGCTTTTCATTTTCATCAGTAAGACAAGTTCTGCCACATGGTTCAAATTTTTTATAGATTAATCTTTCTACTGTCATTTTTTTTTTAAATATGATGTTAAATTAGACTGCAGGGATAAACAGAGGTATGTATGCCTATACATACATTTTTGTATACATGAACATGCTGGATTTGACAGTTGTCATCTTCACCCTTTCCATTTCACTTGTTACCACTTTAACTGCAAACTCTTTGTAGCAGGATCTATGTCTTTCTATTCTTACTTGCACTTACAGTCCAAATTTGATCAGAGTTTATAGTAACATAATGTTTATGTGCTAAGGAACTGTAGTAAGAAATCACTCACTATTCCTATTGTGTGGAAGGTTACATCTATGAAAAATCAAAACGAGCACATGAAAAGATAATTTATAAATATTTGAGAGCTAAATGTGTCCTGATCAAAAGCAGTGGAAACAGAGGCTGAGCCTGAAGAATTATCTGAAGTCTGCTGTACTTTAACTACCAGTTCCTAGCAGACAACTAAACTGTTATGAAAAAGCACAGAAACTGAGCTTTAATACTAAACATATGACCCAGCACACATAGGGAGACAGCCTGATGCATTACACTGGTTTGCTCAGAGATGATGTAACTTCACAGCAAAAAACAGATGCCAGTATATGGTTTTGAAAACTTCAAGAAACCAAGAAAGCACTCGCAAATTAAAAAAACCCAAACATCCAAACCCAGAAGATAAATTATTCCAAACCAAACAACACATCCCTAATCATCTTCATGTACAGCTTGTTAGAGGTCTATTAGTGACATACACAGTGAAAACACAAATCCTTCGTTCTCAGAAAAATTTTGCAACTAAAATGGAAAAAAAAATAATCTATTTTTACAATGCTACCGTTTAGTTTGTATTGATGAGTTTTCTTATAAGTGCTAGGGTCCAAAACTATTTCAGATTAGAAAATTAATTATCCCTTTATCAGCCACAAACTTCTTTTGACCTCCGAGTTTGGGGCAAACTTGCTCTACCTGCCTGCAAACTCTTGGTCACAGGAGTTACGTTTTTCTCATGTTACATCTTGCTAGAAGGCCCCTCCAAAAAGCAGCACAGTGCCACGACACTAAGGGCTGTGCGAATGAGTGAGGGAGGCACTTGCTGCCCCACAGAGCTTACTATCCCTACGTCAGACAAGGCACGACAGGTGGACCCAGCAGGGAATTTCAAACAGGGCAATAATAATTTTGGCATTATTTACATCTTATGGATCTCTGAATTTAAATGTATTCTCACAAATTTGTAGGAGAGGGAGGAAAAATCATGGATTCTTGCTACAGCGTGTTATGAAGAAAAGGCAGAGAAGCAGAAATAGATCAGTCATTCCCTGTTTGGGTAAGCTCTATCTTTTAAGACAGAGTCAAAGGGCCAAGTACTGCAGTCTCACTCAGGCACATCTTACGTATCAATAGCCTTGCGTCAGTAAGAAAGACTGCAGAACAATTTATATAATTGACTGGATCAGCAGCTACACCTGTTATTAAGATTACTTGACACAAGAGATTAAACAACTACCTGCAGTTGTTCATACCCCACCAGTGTTTTGTCATTTAGGCTGATTTATCTGTGATGCATGACTGCCTCAGGCTGAGCATTTTGGAAACAGTACAACTTTTTCCAAGAGCAAGATTAAGGAATATTACACTTAAAATTCTTCGAGCTCTTCCTCTGAAAAAAACTCCAGCGCTTCAACCTTCGGAGGAAAATTTGAAATCTGGCAGCCTAGCTGTGGCTTTTGTCCCTGAAAAAAGCCTTTTGTCCTCAGATGTGCCTCAAGTAAGCCCTTAGGAACTGTCTTTGCAAACTGCAGTTCTCTGACAAGGAGTGCTTGGCTTCCCGAAGTTTTTATTGTGCTTTCAGCACAGTTTTTATATGAAAGCAAGTGTTGCATCTTGGTTATACTGTACTTCACCTCCACCCCATTTAAAAACCATGTAGAACAGGAAACGAGACTAAAGTAATCAAATGAGTCTTCAAAGAAGAAAACGCAGTGAAGTTACAGATACCACACAAGGACCTTAGTAAAACATTTCTTGAAATAATGCAAACACCAGCCCAGCTGTCCACACAACACAGTTGTCACCCTTGAGCTGAGCAACTTTGCCCAAGTAGCTCACACGGGCTGCCATCTATTATACAGTCTCATTATTTATTTCCCAGCCTTTATTGTATTTCTCCTCGGGCCACCCTCCCAAGGCAGGGAAACAGTTCTGCCGCCGCCACAGGTGAGGAACCAGCAAAGTGAAGCATTTGCCCATGGTAACGCAGAAAGGCTGCGAAGCAACAGGGAACTTAACCTGACTGTGCAGGTCCTGGGCCAGCCTCATCCACCAGCGCTGAGCCAACCTGCTGCCAATTCACATCAGCACTTCCATAAATGCCTCACTGGCAAGTAAGAAAACACACCTCTTACCTGCCAAGTCTCCCAGCTTAAATTCTCAACTCCTCCTCTTCTTATTTTCTTCTGCTTCCAACACTGAAGGCAGGGAAGGGAAAGAAAAGAAAAAAATATATCAAAGGAAGAGCCGCAATTATCTTATTCAAAACCTTTTTCATATTCACAACAACATTTTATCCTGAGCACAAATCTCAAGGAAATAAGTGGGGTTTCTCCATTCATTTTTCCACAGAACTCAGGTCAGGCCCTTAGCAAAGCTCTCCCTAAAATACAAGATGCTGAACCTGAGAGCGAGACCTGCAGCATGAGGAGGAGAGAGGGATCTAGTTAAAGGAAAACTAAACTGAGGGAAGCAATGGGTATTAAGGAAAAGATGGGGATTAGGATCCCAGTACAGCAAGGTGCTTATTCACAGAACTGCAGGAATACAGTAACTTTAACTAATTGGAAGTCTGTACTCAGACAGACACAAACTCACACAGGAACCTTCAGGGCCTGCAGAGGGATAAAAAGGAGAGAGGGGCAAGTGGGAAACTGAGCCACAGTCAGCTGAAATCGTTAGAAAGACTGACAGCAATTTCAGCAGACTTTGGATCATACCCAGAGCAGTAGAAGAAAAAAAAAAGATGCAGCAGGAACAGGGAGAATAAATGAGAGAGAAGATTAATAACTCCAAGAAATATTATTAGTACAGCTTAAGAATAGCTGGGGAATTGCAAGAAGAGGGTTAGATTCTGCTCTTCAGGCTCATAAATGCTGGCTTGCTCCATCAAAATCAATGGAGTAGTTTTAGATTTACATCAGTGTAACTAAGAACTAAATCAAATTAAGGAGTACAGAGTAACTGGAGAAAAACCAAGCATTATTGAGCGTTCCAACACTGGGAGGCACTCAGATACTATAGTGCTGAAGGCCACGTTAGTAGATTGATTAAATGATTGATCCATCGGTAGGAGATTTATCCAATATGGGGAAGAAACAGAGAGCTCTAAGTCAAGACTACTAATCAGCTATTAGTTGTATTTTCTGTATGCTATAAACATACAAAGGAGATGCTTTACAGAATTTCCAGTAATAATAATACCTAATTATTTCCCATTTGAGATTAATTCTAACTCATTTTTTCAACTTTTTAACGGTGTTTTGTAAAAGTATTTTGATAAAAGTTTTCATAACAAAATCCCAGGACTTCCATGATCTCATTTAGATCATGTCTCCTCCTTTGAGTCTTTCAGACTGATACCAAATTCTACAAAAAATGAACCCAGAGCCATTTATACTAGGACATGTACACTATTTTTCTTGGACGAACAATGGAGGCTTTCTCTATCCTTCATCGCTAGGCTTATCATGAGTTTTGTATATGACAGTGTGAAAGTAGCAGTTTCTTTTCAATAGTTTCATGCTCTCACAAACAGACTACTTACTTTCAGACACCTACTTTCACTAATGCATCGCCATCCCTTATGTCCTCTATACGCTGCCTCTGTTTAAGAACAGAAACCTTAATAAAAATTAAAGCTCTGACTTGAGGTAATCTTTCTTACCTTTTATTTACTTCCTATTTCCTTCTAAAATCACTGCAATTATCACATTGTACCTAAGTCCCTACCACTGGCGTTTCAAATTATTTGAACACTATCTGGTTTTATTACAAATAAAAACTATTCCATCCAGTCTCCCCTACATTTCCATGATTAGTCCACAAAATCCACCCATTTCTAATGATACCTGCAACAAAGCTAGTCACATTTTGTGACATCTGTCACCCACATATGCACGCATTCTTTCACTTTTTAGTAGATAGCCTACAGGCACAGAGAAGGCTACTACCAGTAACCCAGGGAAATCTATTTAATGTCAAATTGTAGAGATTTATGTTTAAATAAGTGAAACATGAGGTTCTATCTAGTTTCTGCTCCCACAGGTAGACATTGATTAATAATTACAAGTTCAGTCCTTAAATTCCAACTAATAATCAGTCTATTTAAAAAAAAAAGGCAGGTTTAAAGTTTTTTCTTTTAAGTAAGTTCATAAGAGATAAAATAATTTTAAAACATCTCTTTAAGGGAGAATACTGATTTCATTTCAGAGAAGATTACATCCTTGGTTGGATTCTTTTCTAATAGGACCTATCCAGACTTTTCAAAATGTAAGGCAACTTTAACCAGAACAAGAGGGTAATTTCCTACAATGCTGCAGAGCAGTAAGTGGAAAGCTACACCCTCCCATATGGAAACTGAATTCGTGTTTCATATATGTGCATTTATAATGGGGTTGTGTTGAACTTAGCATGACACACAAAACACTGCCCAACTTAGCATTCTTCTATTAGCTTGTGTATCACTGATGAATGGAAAGACCTGGGTCCTATTCCAAGGTTTAATGATCACAAGTGCCCTTATTATTATTATATTTCAACCTATTCTTAAATACAGTTTCAGGAAGGAACAACATTTTTATAGCACTTCCCTGGGAGTTACATGTGTTTTGATTCCCAACACTTGGCTGCAGCGGGATCAGAAAGGAATGATCCAAGACATAGTGGAAGGGAACTTCAGAAGGTTCCACCTGGATATTTATTTGAGCATGTTTGCTTAATTTTACTCAGAGATTAGGCTCTTAACTATACTATACCAAATTTATTGCAGATTACAGGTTAGTAAATAGGCCACCAGTGCATGTATCTATGATCAAAAATTAGAGCTCAGTGTCTTGGGTGTTACAGCATTTGTAGTTGAGAATTATCATCTGCTGCTAGAGGAAACGGAGCAGAAAAACTTGTCTGTAAGTCACCATTTCCCTTTCTTCCATCTCCCAAAAATAAACAAATTAAAGACATTGTGAAAGGTTTACAGTAAGACCCATGCAAAACTTTCACCACAAAATGTAAAAATCCCTCATGCTTCATTACAAATCTGAAAAACAAGACAGCCTATCAGCAAACAACTTTCACACAATGATTAAGAGTGCTCAAACAGAACTAAAGAAAAACTCTGAGATTAAGAACTATGATTTTAAGAAGAAATTATTTGAAGTAGAGTGTTTTCATATGTTGTGGCCAAAAGCCAGGGAAAATTAATGTTTTCAGAAACTGAAAACCATCTTGATGGGCAAGACCTTTTGCAAACTACTAAAAAAAAAGGTAATTTACATACCCTCTTGGATATCCCCAATTTCGTGTTTAATAGCAGTGTATCTTTATCTTCAGGTGCAAACAAACAGCTTGTCTCAACAGTTGAAAAAGCTTCATAATTCAAGAACGTTTCAAGGGGGTTCTGGAAATCTTTCAGAATTAAGCTAGAATTTATTCATTTATTCTACATTAGAAAAGAAACAGCACTAAACAAGGCACCTACGCTAACCATCCACAAAAATAGCATCTGACTTCCTGGCTCTTTTTTTGTGGTCAGCAAGACTATACTCTGAATGCAGTCCCATCACTTCAGCAAATTGCCTCCCAGACAATTCTGGGATTCTCCTTTTTCTGTTTTTCAGGTCTTAGATAGTGACCTCTCAAGGGCAGGGACTGTCTCCATGCAACGTGTCCATGAAGTGCCTGATGTAGTGGGTTTTCCAGTTCCCACCTGCAGTTCCAGGATCCTGTTATCTAAGACGCTACAGTAGAACACATTAACATCCCTCAAGCTTTCATCTTTTTCTTCAGCATTGACAATATGCACTTAAGGAAAAAGTACAAAGCTGGACACTTCAAACTGTAGAATTNGCCACCTCCCCGGGCAGCCTGCTCCAGTGCTTGACAACCATTTCGGTGAAGAAATTTGAACTTGAACCTACAAAAAACTGAAAGGGCAGCTCAAGAGGAATAAACTGCTCTGTTCACCTCAGTGAGGTGTTAACACTGATAACC
>VZTV01063425.1:0-10812 GCA_013400875.1 Anhinga rufa
CCTGACTCTGGTGAGTCAAATCTCACCCTGAACTCCACTGGCTGCATTAACACAGCTCCAAAGACTGTCACAGAGAACTACTGCCAGCCAGCTCGTATCCAGACACCTACACTGTGAACACCTGAAGTCAGAACATATGAAACCCATCCTTAAAAACTACTCTTATTTGAGCTTTGACGAACAATGACAATACGGGAATGGCAGAGTGAGAAAGCAAGACCACATGAATGCTGGTTTCAAAAAACTTGCTTCCCTCCTTCCCTCCCACCAAGAAAAATCAATAATTTTATGTTACTAAAGGCTAGGAAAGATTGGGCAGGCAATCATTACTGCTCTTCATATTTCTGTAACAAGATGGAAAAGGCATCTCATTAATTTCCATTGTATAGCATAACCACAACTCAGTTTACAGCCACTGTTCTCAGTGTCTTATTTTCTTCATGATAAATCATAATAGCCTTCCAGGAATGTTTCTTATTACTAGATTGGGTTTTTTTTTTGTCTGCTGGAAAATAGCTGAGTAAATAATTTATCCTCTCAGGTTTTCAGTAATGAAATAAATTATTCAACATAAACTAGTAAAAGACTTACCTTTTCCATCTTCCTCAGTTCTCTTCTGCAAGGTGGCTCTCTCCTAAATCCCACCTGCATTAATTACATGATTTAGCAACTGTCCAGGTTCATTGGCATTGGTCTTGCACTTGTACCTTTGCTCCATATTTTCCCCAGGCTATCCATATATCAATAACATATGTTTGTGTCCAATTAGTTGGTCTTGTTGGTAGAATGAAGCTATTTCTTTCTGTGCCTGTTTTTTGCAGCATGTGAAGGAAATCACCTGAGTCATTTGGTCACTCTGGGTATGCAGGTCACCCCATCACATGAGCCACCTTGGCCACCACAGTCAGCTACATCCCCCTTATCATCTGGATTAAATTCCTCAGCTTCCAGTGGAGCGTGAAACCTGAACTCTGAGTCCAAATATCCTTGAACTCAGTGGAATTTAAACTGAACATATTGCAGACAAACAAGAGCATTAGATTCAAGATACACTTAAATTCAGCTCCACATTTGTGAAGATGCAATACTTCATCAGAGAAGATGGGGGGGGAGGGGTGTCCTATTATTCAGATATTAAACTCATCATGCTTTAATTGCAGGTGTAGCAAAACTGTATCATGGTCTGCCTGCATCCACCAGTGATCATAATCTCCTGAACATGGTGGTGTTGTTGCTCTTTCAATGCCTGGCTTTTGGAATACAGAAAGTGTCCTTTGACAACACATCTATGATCATCCACCCATTCCTCTTTTCGGATGATTTGTGAGGTGAAAAATCAGAGAGAATCTGTGAACACAAAATTGCACTAATGTGTTTCCCCAGTATTATAGGGTCCACACAGGTAGCCAATGTGGAAACATCATGGGCTGGTCAATGGCAAGGGAGGAGAGCAGAGAGTCAAGTTAGTCACAGTCCAAGAGGAACCCCTGCTGATCACTGGAGGGATTGCAGTGAGTACTGAGGCAAAATTCGGGTATTTTTCACCCAGCCAAGCAGCGAAACTGTGTTAATGTGAATTGAATAGAAACAGAAAAAAGAAGAAGACTCAAGAGCAGTTGGAGAATGAAAAACTCAAATGGATTCAGTCAAATATGCTTTCAATTTCAGTTGGTTTTGCAATGGATATTTTTACAATTGGGAATATCTGAAAATTGTTTTGTCCAAGTGCACTCTTTTATAAGACATAATCAGGAAAACATATGTGCTCTTGTGGTTTATCTTTATTCAGCTTCATTAATCACCCAAAATTAATATCACTCATCAGACAGAAAAAATAGATTGAAAGATCTGCATGAAGTTTTGATGATTCCATAGTGAACTGGTAAAACTAAAGGAAACACCACTTGTATATAATGATTTTATTTCTGTGTTGGTTTATATCTTGGTGGTTGGATATTCTGTATTTCCCTTTTCCCCCTCCCCCCCCAAAAGGAGGTCCAACTGTGTTTGCATTTCTAGTGCCTAGGATCAAAAGTTGCCCAAGATCAAAAGTTAAATCTGTGTCACAGAGGACAATAACGCTTGGTTTCTGTATCACCAGGCTCAGCTCCCCCATAGGGCCTCAGAGAGTGTGTGACTCTTGTACCTGAGGAACATAACTGTTCTGTCCACAGATCCTGCAGTGCCTGAATAGCCTTCAAAGCAGATGGACGGACTGGAACCAACAATTGTCCTCCACTTCTCGCATAGGCTTCACCCACACATAGGTTTACAATCCGGATGCAAAGGACCTCTTCTTGCATATGTACTTGCTTACTTATAACCAGTTCCATCTAAACCTGATAGTTTGAACAAATCACACATGCATAATGATGTAAATCATACCACTATCTGCTGGTTAAAAGACTACATGATGCCTTCAGGAAGTGCAGTGTAGAGTTTAGGAAAAGACAGCAGGAGACTGTACAGTCAGTGAACACTGGGATTATACCCACATATGTCTCACACACATGGAATATCACCGTCTCTTCCATTCAATTAATCTTAACTTAGAAAAGAATGAAGGTGGACAGCAAAAGGCATCAAAACACATACACAGTACATAACAAGTTGAAATTCAGTCAGATGTTTGATTTGGATCCCAAGAAGTGTTAGGACTTACTAATATCCTGGGTAGAATGGCCACTAGTTTCTACAATGCATTATGCACCTTGCCTAGAGCCTAGATACCAAAAGCAGAGAAGATAATCTCACCTCCATAATGCTTTTGCTGATATAAATCTATAGCATTCAACTTCTCCTGACACACACAGCCATGGCACTTATGTTCTAGGACACGCGCCGTGCACTCACAGCACCATCACCAAAATGGAGGATCTTTGCAGCTCACACTGTTCTTACTGTGCATGCTCCCACTGAGATAAAATAAAAGATAAAGGTGCAGATGGGAAGCAGAGCACCCTTCATCTCTTGAGAGAAGAGGGGTGTCTATGGTAGGTAAGTTGCAACTTATCCAGGATGCACAGATTAGAAGTGTCAGGGTTTTTTGCAAAATGTCAGATCTTTTATAAACACAAATCATCAGGGCTTTTTTTTTATCTCTGGTATGTTAGCTGCGAACTCCATCAGCTTTATACTTTCAGTCAGTGCAGAAAGAATGTTCCTACTAAATCACCCACACGCTTCCAGAAGCTCCTACGCTATTGTCCAGACACCAGTCTTACCTCACTTGACTTAACTTAGATTTATATCTCCTGGTGGTAGTGTGAGCCCAAACTCATAAAGCCAGTAGGGTTTAAAAACACATTTTTTCCAAAATCTGTATGGTTAAAGTTCTACCATCTCATTGACTGCACACTACTCCAAACAACAGCATTAAAAAATTTCCCTGACTGTGCAAGGACCAGAGCACTCTGTTTCAGCAGTGGTATTGTCTGCACTAAATCTTCTCAAAATTTTGCACGTCACTGTGTCATTTTTCTAAGGTTGGAATATACTGGAAAATTTTCATCAAAACAGTCTTTAGTTCAGGGAAAGAAAAATATAAGACTCAAACAAATTTGTTTGCAAAATTATATAAAATTGAATTCATTTTCCTGTAGGAGAAATTAAAAAATTTATTAAAAGTTTCATTGTGGAAAAAACTTGAAATTTCATTAAAGGATTTTCCAGAATGATATACTGTACTATCACTGCTCACATATCACAATACAACGGAAAAGCTGAAAGATATTGTCACTTTCTGGTCTGGCTTTTTAAGCCATTAAGAGTAATCAGCTTCTCTTCTTTAGCTCAGCGTCACATACTTATTCAGCAATTATTTTTCTACTTTGTCATCACATTTGAAATCAAACAAACTTCAACCATTCCTGGGGAATGGAAGTTCTACGTTTCACCCCACAGTCAAGTGTGTCTGCCCAAACTTATGTCCTCTAGCCTCCTGGACCATCACTGGAGAGGAAGAGCAGCCTGGTTCCCACTCAATACCAGAGAGCCATGACCTCTTCTGTGACAACCTTAGAATCATTTAGGTTGGAAAAGACCTTTAAGATCATCCAGTCCAACTGTGAATCTAACACTGCCAAGTCTACCACCAAACCATGTCCCTAAGTGCCACATCTACACATCTTTTAAATACCTCCAGGGATCATGACTCAACCACTTCCCTGGGCAGCCTGTTCCAATACTTGGCAACCCTTTCAGTGAAGAGGTTTTTCCTAATATCCAGCCTAAACCTCCCCTGGTGCAACTTGAGACCATTTCCTCTTGTCCTATCACTTGTTACTTGGGAGAAGAGACCGACACCCACCTCGCTACAATCTCCTTTCAGGTAGCTGTAGAGAACCATAAGGTCTCCCCTCAGCATCCTCTTCTCCAGGCTAAACAACCCCAGTTCCCTCAGCCTCTCCTCATAAGACATGATCTCCAGACCCTTCATCAGCTTCTTTGCCCTTCTCTGTACACACTCCAGTACCTCAATATCCTTCTTGTACTGAGGGGCCCAAAACTGAACACAGTATTTGAGGTGCAGCCTCACCAGTGCCAAGTACAGGGGCATGATCACTGCCCTGCTCCTGCTGGCCACACTATTCCTGACACAAGCCAGGATGCTGTTGGCCTTCTTGGCCACCTGGGCACACTGCTGGCTCATGTTCAGCTGGCTGTCAACCAACACCCCCAGCTCCTTCTCTGCCGGGCAGCTTTCCAGCCACTCTTCCCCAAGCCTGTAGCGTTTCATGGGGTTGTTGTGACCCAAGTGCAAGACCTGACACTTGGCCTTGTTGAACCTCATACAATTGGCCTCAGCCCATCAATTCAGCCTGTCCAGAACTCTCTGTAGAGCCTTGAGCAGATCAACACTCCCACCCAACTTGGTGTCACCTGCAAACTTACTGAGGGTGCAGTCAACCTCCTCATCCATTTGGGAGTTATTACCCAAGGTAATAACAAACTCGTGTCTTCCAGCCTCCCAGACCATCACTGGAGAGGAAGAGCATCCTGGTTCCAACTCACTACCAGCCAACCGTGACCGCCTCTGTGACAACCAAGGTAGTAACTTCCTTGTGTCAAGGTTACAGTTACAGAGAAACATCTGCTAGAGAGGTCTGTCATGGCAAGCAGACGTTAAAGTTAAGACCAGCAGATTAAAGGTAAAAAACAGAGGACAGTAATAAATTTAATTTAATGTGAAGTTCAGAGGTCATCTGCCCAAGGCAAGAGCATGCTTCACTGAGCCACTGTCACAGCACAGAGCAAAGATCTGAGGACAAGGGGATGACTTGCACAACCTCAGGGCTTACTTCATGTGGCCAGAATCCAGTGCGAAGTAGAAGTGCCATTTTCATCTAGAAACTAAGTTTCTTTACACTGCCCCTTGCTGATACTGAATTACAAAGACTCAGCGGGAATTACAAAGACTCAGCAGACAGAGCAGGAATACTCTGGCCACTCAGCTGTGTCAGGAAAGTCGTATGCTGCTGCTGGTCCTGTAAAGGTATATATATATATATAAAGCAAATTGGAAAAGTTTGGACACAAAAAACAGAGCAAACTGTCTCAGAAAGTCAGATCTGAGATGAACACATAGGCCTGGGAGGGGATAGTCTCTAGAGATCTGTGCGTACTCACATTACAGCTAACAACAGTACAGCTGTTCTTTGTTCTTATTGAAGGATGAAGAAAGTATGTTTATGGATAGATGTAATTAATGTACAACTCCAGCTGTTTAAAAGGAAATTTGGAGTTACCCCGCATATCCTCAACATGTTATTCCTTATGAAACAGCTGAACCTGGATGTCCTTACCCACAGGACAACCAGTGGTTAGCACACTCAGAGTTAGTCAAACAAATGTGAATTAAGGTCACCTTAACTCTGAATGGGAGCTTCTGTTAAGCTTTTAGTTAAGCTTGACAAATTCATTTCCATTTCATACCTTTCTTAGGCTTGGATTCATCTCCTCATCTCCTGATATCCTGTGGTCAGTGTGGGGATAGGAAGATCTCATTAGATTTCAGTGAGTGAAATGCCATTGAATCACAGCCTTCTTCATTCTGTTAGTACAAATTTAGAAACGTCCAGTGATCCACAATGACCCAGCTCCGGATTTATCATAATGCATGCAAAAGGTGACCCTTGGTCCCTTTACTTGTATATGATCAACAGCTTTGGTTTCCAGCCAGCTCTAAACATGTGAGTTTTTCTCATGACCTGCTACCTATTATGGTATTAGAAATGCATTATTCATGCACTAGATCTCAAAATGAGTCTGAACTATCATAACCTTCCACACTGAGGATGCGTTCTCTCTTAATCCTGCTGCACAGCTATTTGCTTGAGAGCATTTCCTTCTCTCCCCCTTCTGCCTGTGCAGAGCAAAATAAAGAAGCAAAAACAGCTCTACAAACACTAAAATTCTGTAAGTGAACAATAAACTTAGAATGGCCTTCAGACAATTTTGCCCTAGCAGAGCCACCTGTCCCCTCAGTATCCAGGGACTGCAGCCAGACCAGCCAGGGGATGGGATTACATCAGCATCCCCTTATTTCCCCAATTCAACTCAGCACAAGGTAGGGGAATAAGCTCGGGCCCAGAGGGATGACATGACAAGGGTCTGACACCAAGCACCCTGATGCCTATTCCTACACTCAACTACTAGGCACATAAAGCCCAGTACAGCTTTGATTACAGACGTGCAGTCTACATACTTGATAGAGAAAATCAGAGCACGTAACAGTCAAAAGCAGGGACGTAGGATCAAGGGTTCACAGGTGAAAAGCTGGGAAGGTGATGAAGTATTGCAGGTCAATATGCTCATTATTGATACTTCCACAAGCACAGCACACCTTGCCCCAAGGCCCGTTTTCTGTGGGAGAGGTGCCTTTTATGGTGGGCTGGAAGCACATCTTAGTTGCTTTATATCACCCATTCTGATAATTATTTCAGGTGCTCATAACCTTTGCAAAACTTACACTATTTAGGCTTTTTGTTTATATGTAGAGACAAACCAGTGAAAATCTGGAAAAGCCAACCAACACCTTGCACATATTGAGAAAAAGTGCACACAAACAAACAAACAAAAAAAAAACCCACCAACAACAAAAAACCACAACCGAAGAAAACCCTTCTTTTGGTACTAGCAGATTTTTGTCATTTTATTTAGAAAATTATGGGGCCAAACTAGCAATATTGCTGAATTTTCAGTACTACATGGCACCAGAGGTGGACATAATTACAAATGAGTGTACCTAGAAACAGAAGGGGAAAAAAAAGGGCAAAGAACATGGAACGGAGAAGGCTAAAACAGTTCTGACCCCATCAATCCACAGCAAGCAATCGGATCAAGCTAGAAGATTGTCCCTTCATGAAGGCAAGCAGAGATACTGAAAAAGGTGACTAAAAGCAGCCTTTTCATCAGAGAATCACAAACCTTATTTGATAATATGCATGTAAGCGAAGATCAAACTAGTGATGAGATTATGATCAAGACATTGAAAAAAACCTTCATTCTAGATAGAATGAAACTTTTGAAAGAGATCTTATGACATCTGACAAGATATCATATGAGAACTCAAAAAGAGGGAAAAACAGACTTTTAAGGCATTGAAAACAGAGTTGTGATTGTTGAATCTACTGTGGTGTTTGGAGGAGTTATGGAATCCTTAACTGGAGGCAAAAGTTGTAATGGAGAGCCAAAAGCAAGATCAAGATTGCAGAAAAGATTCTGACTTCAGTTTGGAAAAGGCCATTAGACTATAAGTGGAGAACATCATCTGCAGATTGAAAGCTCTGAAGGAAACCAGGTCTCATTCAGAGGACTGGGTTAGTCAAAGGAGCAACTGGAAGAAAATTGAAAGCTTGGGAAGGAATGGAAAAACTGCACACAAAATTTGAAAGAAGGTACATGTAGAACTGCACAAAAAGTGGCAGAAAACACAAACCAAGTTTTTGTCTAGCCTTTGTAAAGAGTTGCTGTATTTTGTAATGAGCAAAATGATTTTGCAAAAGCCTTCTGGAAACACAGAATTTACTGAAGCGGGTGTAAAGTGTATTACCTCTACACAAGCAAGCATAATTCATTATTGGAAAGATTTAGGTGATACCTAGATGGAGCAGATTTTTACCTTACACACTAGCAGTCCCTTATTAATTTTAGATTGGGTGCACTGATCAGTTTATACCTGATTTACACTACAGAGTGTGAAGATAGAACCAATACCTCTAATGCTCAGCTCATACAGGGGACAAATCACGCCTGAAGAGGTGGCACCTAAGTGTAATGGGACAGTCACCTGGCTGGAGATGTGGAACTTTCCAGACCCTTCCCAGGAAGTGTACTACCCAAAAAGATATCTTTGCTTTGAGTAAAAAGATCACTTTTTAAATTCAGAAAACTCAGCTGGCAAGCCAGGATGGAAGGAGCAATGTTTACACACAGCCATCTCCTGACCATGGCCCCTGCTCTTCCAGGGGGTCCCTGCTTCCAGCCAGCATGATCACTTGTTGTGTAGCAGCAAACACTGCCCTCTGCTCTCTAGGAAGGTTTTTCCATTCATTCCTGAGGCCTAACCAAACTCATCACAGTCTCAGCACAGGCTGCAACTGCCCAGGGTCCAGCTGCATCCCTGATAAGACTGCAACCTCTGTATCCGTTGATGCCAATGGAAAGGAGAAGGAAAAGGTCCAGGGATGAGAACAATATTCAGCAAGTCTCCTTAGTGGACCATAAGCACATCTGTGAAAACCGAAAGAAATCAAACATCCTTATATGAGGGTCTATAAATTGAGATAAAACAAAATCTTTAAAAGATGAGATTTACAATCACTTTGGAAGAAGGTGTACCTGAAACATAACAGACTGCCACTGGGAGAGTGCAGGTCAGAAGAGGACTTCAGGGAAACAGGAAAAGAGAAAGCAGAAATTAGAGAGAGAGAAGGGGAAGGGAGAGCTAGACTAAAATATGGAAATTACAAAAGAAAATTCAAAATATCCAGGATGTAGAGAAATGCCATAAAGAAAACAGTACAGACTAATAAGCTCTGAGTAATGCTGTAAAGAAAGGCAGTTTTAAAAGACCAAAATAATAAAACAGAAGCAGGCTGGAATGATAACTCCAGAAAACGTAAATCTATGATCCAAGTGATAACAATTAATTTGTATATGCTGGGGGAAAAAAATACCTATTCATTCTAGATTATTATCCTTTTTATCCATAAACAGCATTATTAGAGAATACAAGCACTAAACATGCAATCTCACATATAAAATCTTTGTGAGCCACAGCATACCATCTGCAGTAATAATGGGTCACAGACCACAATTGCCATGACTCTGTTTTGCAAAAGAGTTTGATTTTAAAATAGCATTATTTCAGTTCTATGATAGCTACATTTTATTGCTGCTGTACAAAAATACTGTTAAAAGGGTGTTTAAAAGAGATGAAGAGTCAGATCTGGAGCTTTATTTGATGCTGCTAAACATCAGAGCAGTACCTTCTGAACACCTACAGGGAACAGTTCAGCCCAGACTGGCAGGTTGGTTTAGGTGCTGATGTTAAACACTGGGGCATTTTCACAAAAAAGTGAACCAGAAAATTTACTGTGATTGTGAATAACATGACTTTAATGGGGCTGCAGGACACTAGACTAGTACATACATCAGAGGACAATAGTCTCTTGTGAAGTAGCCTTCCTCCCACGAGGTGATTACTAATGGAACACAGACCTACAGCTTCTGTAACAAAAGGAAGAGGGGAAAAAAAGAATGAGTCTGAACCCTCGACATCAAAACCAGAATCAACAGAAGTGAGGGATAAAGCAAGGGAAGGCACAACACAGAGCAAAGCTAAGCTAAAACTCATGAGATGCTTCAGACAACCACAAGACAGAGGTGGTCAGCTCGGAGACAGGTTCAGACCTGGTGTGCCTCATTAGAAGTCTATTTTGCCTCTGAGTGGGGATGAGTTGTTAGAGTAATTGGCTCTTTAGGAAGCTTGAGATAAAATATGACATACTCCCTCCCAGCATGTTTGAGTTGAAAGCAGCTGTCGAGGGAGTCAGCCCTGATGTCAGTGGCTTGAACAGCACAGAAAGATCCCCTGTCCTTCCTTCCAAACTCTTTCCTGAAATACCTTTTTGCTGACTTCTTGTTGCTTTAAACAATCAGCATAGTTTCATACTCCAGACCCAAATTCTCCTTCATTCTGTCCTAAAACCACTTCCTCTCATTGGTCCAAGCCTCTATTTTTTCAAATCTCCTCATTCCTCTGCTCTCCACAAACATCTGGGACGCTTACGAGCCACATGTTCCATTTCCTTCAAGGCAGTAGGGAAGATGGAGACCCACTGCTGCTGTGGATTACCCTATTAACACACTTGGCAGGGCTTTACACAGTGAATTTAAATTGTTTGGTCCAGCTGATACCGAGTTCAGGTTCCTATGTGATGTTATATGTCGTGTTTCCGAACTTCTGAATGTATTGAAAATAACCTAAAAATGCACCCTGTACCCAATTAAAGATAAGAAGGAATATTTAGGTTACAAAGTTAGTAAACACATGCTGAAATAAAGGCCACATACCCAGCCTCTTTTTGCACATTTTATAGATCCATTTTTAAATACATAGTCCCATACTCAGCCTGCTTTTCCCATGTTCATTCAGTGCACAGGACAAAACTGGTTTGCAGCCACTGCTGCCTCAGCTGTAACTGGAGGCACAGGGAGCTGTACCTTGCACACACAGAATACACCAAAGTCTCTGAAAAACCATGGCCTGTAATTAATGGTTATTGAATCTTTCTCTGCCACAAAAAA
>VZTV01063427.1:0-11434 GCA_013400875.1 Anhinga rufa
CCAGGGCCTGCTCAGTCAGAGGAGCTGCAGCCTGGGAGAGTGAAAGTGTAACCACAGACTGTTCAGAGTAAATGCCAGTGTGTAGCACTTTGGGCTGGGGCAATGAGAGTTCACTTTAACAAAGCATAAATTGATAGAAAGGTGTTGGCCATTTACCATTGCTATGATAGCTACTATAAAAGTATTTTTTTCCAGGTGCAAGAAACACTTAATGAAATGCCCTGACCTGTGTTATGTAGGAGGTTGGATTAGATAAATTTAACAATGCTTTAAGAATTAGTCTACGAACTATGGATATTGCCATGAAAAAGACTTATGAGTGTAAATGGAGAATACTAAAATCCCCCAGAATGAAAAATAAAAAGCAGACTATAAATCTCTCCAACAGGATGGTGTGTTTTATTACCTAACAAGCAATTTTTGTTGAATTCAAGACATTTGTCAGTTTTCGGTTTCTATATACCAGTCTTGGATTTGTGATGCATTTCCCAAATTGGTGAAACAAAAATGGATTCACCCAAATAAAACCTGCATATAAAATTAATAATTATCAACAAACCATATTTCAGTATCAGATTCACTTGGGCAAATTCTCCTCTCTAATGCTGTCATTCATGGTATAAATACAGGGAGAAAGAAGTGAAAATAGAAATAACTTCTTTAAGTTTGCTGTGGAGAGCACTTTTGAGAAGGTAATAGTTCAAATGTTTTATGTTTAAGGAGTATAGTTTTACCAGTAACAAAGTTTTCCTGATTCTAATGAAGATCCTTGTTGAATACTGATATAAAACAACATTCTGTTTTTCTTTATCTTTGCTGCATTAATGGAAATGACTAAATTTAGGGAGAAGGGGGAGTCTCTCTGAAGGTTTCATTAACATCTGAATATTATCCAAAAATTTTGTATCTCTGTTCTAAAAGAAAACTTCAATACCTGGAATATAAAGCATGGCAATGAAATGAAATTAATTTCATGTAATCTTGAATCACAGAATAGTTTGGGTTGGAAACGACCTTTATAAGTCATCAAGTCCCTGCAGTGAGCGGGGACATCTTCAACTAGAGCAGGTTGCTCAGAGCCCCGTCCAGCCTGACCTTGAATGTTTCCAGGGATGGGGCATCTACCACCTCTCTGGGCAACCTGGGCCAGTGTCTTACCACCCTCATTGTAAATATTTTCTTCCTTATATCCAGTCTAAATCTACCTTCTTTCAGCTTAAAACCTTGTCCTATGACAACAGGCGCTGTTAAAAAGTTTGTCCCCATCTTTCTTATAAGCCCCCTTCAAGTACTGAAAGCCTGCTGTAAGGTCTCCCTGGAGCTTTCTCTTCTCTATGCTCAAAACTCCCAACTCTCTCAGCCTTTCCTCATTGGAGAGGAGTTCCATCCCTCTGATCATTTTTGTGGCCCTCTGGATCCACTCCAACAGGTCCATGTCTTTCCTGTGCTAGGGGCTTCAGAGATGGACACAGCACTTGCAGTACTGGGGGAGGTCTCACCAGAGCAGAGTAGATGGGCAGAATCACCTCCCCTGACCTGCTGGCCACGCTTCTTTTGATACAGTCCAGGATACTGTTGGCAAGTATATCTATAATGTACTCTATGATTATTTGGCATGTCGTTATTAAAATGAATGTTATTAAGGTTTTATACTGCCATCTAGTATCTAAGCATCTCCCTCATGTATTTAGTGTTAATAGAGAAATGCCTTCTTGGGATTTTTTGGAGTATCAGTCTCTTGGTTTCTGGAGACAGGAATCTCTAGATTCACTTCAAGTGGGTAAGTTGAGATCTAAGAATTTTCTTATCATCTAAATGCTACCACTGCAATCTACATTGATACAGTTTTGCTATAGGGCTTTTAAAAACCAGGGGCCACATCCTTCTACCTTCTAGGCAAGTGAGTTTGTTGCATCTTGAAGAATCAAGCCCTAATTTTATTTGATAGATTAAATTGCTGGTGATTCTGATGGGATTTGAAAGATTCCTAGGTAACATTTTCCTGGGAAAAGCTAAATGAAAAACTGCATTTTTCCAAGGCAGGGATGTTAAAGTGGGTAAAATGTGGCACAGAGCTCAGTAAAGTGAAGGGGTCAGACTCTTCAGGCAATGTCATTTCTTAATCCCTAACTCCTGTAATAAGAAACACAAGTCTCCATTTTATTCCTGGTTTACATTCAGACCTCCTGAACTTAAAGCAAATAGTGAGTGGTGAAACTTTTCCTGCCATATTACATGGCTGGCTAATCAGTGCCTATTATATTGTAAAAAGCTCTGCTGATGTGCCTCTTACAGTTTTAACCAATAACACACCTACCATCTGACATTGTGCAATTAGCCTGCACTTCTAGAGCCTGCCAGAAACAGCAATAAGACTGCATCAGAGAAAGATCATTATCTAAGGCACCTCGCAGACACTAAATATGCACAGTTCTGCTGCATTTGCAGCCCACAACGGATAAAGGTACCAATAACTGTATGGTGCTCAGGCATTCATTTGCATTTTTTCAGGGAAAGCCTGGCCTGTCAGGACTTCCCACTAGCAGGCATAAAAAAACCCAAAGCAAAACAAAAGAAAAACAAAAAAAAAACCACGAATGTTTTGGGCTTTTTTTTCCTTCAGAAGTAGTGAATTAGTTCATTGGTTTGGGGGAAGTGAAACATTAGTATCAGCAGAGCTTGGCTGGGTTATCTCAGTGTGAGTATTATTCAGACCCTGGGCTGCATTTTTACTACCTTTTCTCACAAAAAAGAACACAAACTTTCCTTTAGTGCTCACATTGGCAGAAATGTGAGAAACTGGCAGAAATTCTCTAGGTGAGAAAGGGGAGTCCTCGGAGGAGGGCAGTGCTTCTAGATGCTGCAGGGCTAACGAGAATGGTGCCCAGCTCCCGAACCTGTTTATAAGAGGAACCTGCTGTGGTCCAAAGGGCTTTATCCCCATATTCATTGCAGTGCAAATAGCAATCTGAAGCTTTCATTCCCAAGTTTGTGTGGCATCTCTTTGCCAAGCTGCTCAGACTCAATGAGTACCAGCCTGAGGAACTCAACACTGTGAAAAAACCTCTATGTTTCTAGGTCCTTACCAACTCTGCAACGGTGCGTTGCCTTTAAAGGGAAATCGCATTCATTTCCATGATCACAGAACACAAAGCGAGCAAACAAAAATCCCAGCAAAAAATACTGAGGACTAAAATGTCAAACACATTTTTCAACTTGCTTAGCAGCAACCACGGGCTGCTTTACCTGAGAAAGTCCTTGCTGCAGCCAGCCCTGGGAAATTCCCTGGAGGTCCATGTTTTCCCTGTGATGGAAACTAGAGTCCCTTACGATCATTTCTTCACCATGCTGAGGGTAAAAAAGACAAAACCTAAGGATGATAGATCCATCTACAGCAATAGTTAATTTAACTTGCATTAACAGTTAAAAATCTTGCAGTGGGAATATATGAAAATTACTGCTTTCCAAGAAGATCTGTTAATTATTATTAGTCAGTATAGTTATAAGGCACCAATGGAAACTTGGCACTCAATAAGTACCTATTAAACTATGTTAGAGAACATAATTTTTATGTTTAATATAAAAACTGCATGAATCATTTGTTCGTTTAACTCTGGGTCATATCTTCAGTTGATATGAATCAGTCAAACACCAGCAATAGAGCTGGTCAGTTTAAACAGACCAGGATCTGGTTTAACATTTTGCTACATGAAAAACAGAATGTAATTTCTTTTCTTTTAACTTTTTACAGAAATTTGGAGTTCTTTCCCTTTTCTGTCACCCATCTGGCAGAATTGTAATTAACAGAATTTAGAACCACGACACTGAATATGTTAGACAGTCGCACAATCATGCGAATTTGCAATGTTATTAATAGAAGTAGAGGACATGATCTGTTTAAGATCATAGGGACTTGGATGCAGTAGCAATTCAGATAATTCAGGCTGTGCTGCCTTGTTTCTAAATAACGCCCTATTTTAAATAAGACATCCTCCTATGCATTCTTTATACTTAAATCTCTGGCTGTGTTGGGACAGAAAATACAGTAACGTGATCAGCATCCAAAAATATGCACTTATGACCAAATTCTTAGCATCCTGATTGCTGAAAGTGTAGGCATGCTCCTGCAGATCAAATAGGAATAACTTGAGAAGGAATTGCAATCTGAGTTACCACCCATCAGCTGAAATCTGCTCCTGCACATTCACTGTTTGCTCAGTGTAACATAACCCAGTGGCTTTCAAGTCATCATCCATTCCTGCAATTCGCTTAGACGTGTGGTACATACCGCCTGCCGAGTGGTATTTTTCTAATAGGGACAATGTTGTCTTAAACCACTTCAAACCAGCTTTAAGAGCTTTTCTCCCTGTCCTGAGCTGTTGTGACATTCTGACTCCAAAGGCAGGCTGTATTCCCTTAAGAATTTAGGCCATATTAACTAATGAGAGGTAAATACCCGTAATTTTGCAGCTGAGTTCAGGCTTTGTGACCTTGCCAGCTGTGAGCTGAAGAGATTTGTCAGAATTCTATGGCTATGTATTTTTCATCAGTTGCAGTAATTCAACAGTTGCACAAATGATTTCACTATTTTCTCCCTAGTTCATTTATTTATGACAAGTCTGAAGGGAAAACATTAGGTACTGTCCCTGAGATCTCAAATACAACAAGCACATGGAGAGTAAGCTGTGCACAAATACATTTGCTCACCTGCAAATTTATGCCTTTGTATGTAGGGCCCAATCCTCATTTGTGCATAATATATTACTTGGACTAATATTTTTCATTAGGGCAAAAGTTGCAGAACCCAGCTTGTAATGATAGATAGTGTACGGGCTTTGTGGGAAAAGCAAACAAAGGCAAAAACTTGAACTACTTATTCTGGAGGACACTACTGGAAAAAAAAGTCTGTCTGACTTATTCCATTTAACTTAAGGACTACAGCTGAAGGACCTAATTTAAGAGTTTAGTAGTCTGTGGCTTTCTTTAAGGTTCATGTAGAGAGAGGCTCTTCCAAAGTCTGATTTGGGCCCCATGAAAACTGAATAACTCAGTAATGAAGAGCATCTTCCCCCTCTGAAAACAAGAGGAGTATCTAATGACTAAATTCCTGCCATATTGATATCTCCATTTAATACTTAAAGTTAACGTTAGATGAACTTAACAGTGTAATTTGCCATTTTCAGACATTTATTCCAAAATCTTTGTGCCTGTATAAATGGGGCATTCTGGTATCAAAATATAGAAAAATAAAATTATGAAATAAAGTGCCTTTTTAACAGAAATATTTAATGAGGGAGATAAATAAATATGCATTGCCAACATCTCTGATTGGCTGCCAGTGTGACAGAACTGCCTTGTTTATATATTTCATGTGATGAACCCCTAAATGATTAGCTAAAGAGACAGACAGATATGTAATGAACAGATGTGTAAGATGAGCATAGCATAATTACAGAAAACTTCTCAACCCTCTTAAAAATAATAATCATATAAGTGGTTTCCTCTTAAAATAAAATGTTTTGAGAATATATACATGTACTAGGTATATGAATATATATATGCAAATACTATAAAGAGACCAAAGCTTTTCTCTACCCAGAATCTCAGCTTCAATTTGAAACATCTTCCTTCTAAAGTGTTTCTTCACTTTTAATTTTACCGGTAGCTGAACGTCAGTTTGAGTTGGTCACATAGCAGGTGCAAAACAGGAAGGAAATTGTTTCAGAAATCCTGCTCTGTGCTAGCTGCTTCCCAGCTCCCTGAGCCTGGAAGTGGAGCGCTTGCTGCACAGGATGGCACAGTAGTGGGCTCAAGCCTAACATAGAGAGCTTGAACAGTGATCTGTAAGAAAATCAGGTATTTGACTGACTCATTTTGACAGCATCATGACAAAAAGTTACAAGCAAGGAAGCTTCATTCTTAGACTTTGGTAAAAAAAGCTTTCAAATGCTTTCTTCTATAAAAATAAATAATGATTTACATATTACACTGGTGTGCTAAAAATAAATTCTCATTGGCTTTTTCAACCATTTTAACACATGTAGATCAAGTCTGGGTGTTTCCAGGGTGATGCTCAGTTTGAGGGTCATGTTTTGGGAGCTCCAGCCTTGCTTGTCCTTCAATGGTCAGCCACTATTACATCCTAGACTCATGCTGCCCCTCCCTCTGTCCTCAGGAGGCTGTAATTCCACTGAGAAGGAAATCCAGTTCATGTTCTAAAAGGAAAAATACAGACGAGCAAGAGGGGGAAGCAGCCATGCAGCAACTTTTAACACCACCAGATACATTAGGCCAATTAAAAGGCAACTGTGCTTTGGGAAGACAAAGTATTTATTTCTGGAAGGAAAGGGATGATTTGTTCTAATTCAGTAAATTAAAGAAGTCATCATGAATGATTCCATCAATTAAAAGCTCCACACAGAGAAACCAAATCCAGTATAAAAGCCCATGTAAGGCTACTTTTATGAGCAACAGTAAAACATTCGCAGCTTATACCAAAGAAAACCTTACAGGCTTTTTGAGGAACAACCTCTCTTATCTCAGTCTCTCAAGATGGACTGGACTACCAGAATTAAGAGACTCATTCTGTGGCCATGCATGATGGATGTTGTCTGGGTTATATATCTGCTTGCAGCCCATTGTGCATTGGATGTTATGCTCCTTTAAAAAGCTGTGGCCAAACAGCAAAGAGGTAAGCTGCCTCTTGGCTTTGCTCCGGCTGCAGACAGGAGCCTTGAGGGGGAAAGCTGGGCTCTTCAAGGAAAGTAAGGGTTCAGGTGATGGGGAGAAAGGCTTATTGAGACAGGAGGAAGACACAGGGGCTGTTTGAGTGTGGGCTACTGGGAGAAAGAAGGTCCATACCATCAAGGAGACCTTAGTAGGTGAAGATGAGATGCAGGCGAAAAGACTTCTTGGCGACTCAGAAGGGACAGGTTGGGTCTGCTCCATCTCATCTGCTAAAGACCCTGAAACAAAGCACCTCTTCCACAGGGACAGAAGGGACAGGGAAAGATTTAATTATAAACTGGGATATTTCTATTCTATCTCAGTCTGAGATATTTTTTACAGGAGAGCAAAAAGAATTAATGCATCTAGTTTTGTTGTAACAGAAACTCATTCCAGAGATTACAGAACCTTCTGGTGCTTTTGGGAAAGCACTTAAGGAGAGCCAAGCCTCAAAACTCTGGCTGAATCAATGTCCCAGTACAGTGTCAATTACTTTGCCACTTTTTGCCTTAGCACTTCCATCTGCAGAATGGGAATTTAACAGCTGCATAAGGCTGCTGCAAAGAGAATTAATTGATGTTTGTACAGTGCTTTGCAAGGCCAGCATTTTATTGTTACTTATTTGTTTATCTATCAACCTATGTTATTCTTTCATCCCAGTAATAATACATTACAAATAGTAAATCTCATTGAAGAGGATGAAATCAAGACATTGAGGGTAAGAATGGACTACTAACATGTATTAGAGATGGGAAGACTGATCCCAGACATATGCATAAACATTTACATGTTTAGAAAGAAAAAACAAAAGCAGAATATGAAACATAGTTCAGATCTTAAAAAAAATGTCATATTGTAATCTTTTTATTTTCACTTAAACACCTCTTAATTTAAGAAAATGTGACAAGGATTTAATGTTACAAAATAAAAATATAGGAATGAACAAAATACTGACCTGAGGCAAAATAAAATTGCACTAGTCACCCTCAGTAAGATTCATTTCTCCTAACTATGTTGTCTGCACCAATGGAAGCAGGCACCTTGAGGGGCCATTAAACCCATTTCCTTTAGACATACTGTGTTTTGAGAGGTCCTTGAGACGAAGCTTTAGATCAAATGGATAAAGAGTTCTTAGTGTTTATTAATAAAAGTGCATTTGAGCTGCATAGAAACTGAACCTGGAGGCAAACTCAAAGGGAAAATGTTGAGTACACTCTCTGCTTTCATGTACCTCTCACAATGTCGGTTTTGAACGGCCGTGGCAGCGTCCCATAGCCAATGTCAATCAGATGGATTGTCCTGCAATCACACAGAAGCAGACAGTGCTTGTAAGCAACCTGAATTTAACCCAAATTGCCGACATGTTTAATAATGCATATAATTGTGTCTCAGGAGCAGAGCAGTCTTCGGACTGCTTCTGGAATCAGCTAGCTCAAAAGCAGTACAGGAGTAAATATAGTGTAAATATAGGAATTCGATTTCTCATTACTTTTCAATCTTTTCATTATGCAGTTAGTTTTTCTTTAAACCTTCTACAACTTTTAGTTTGCTGTTGGTTTTTTTTGTTTTTGTTTTTTTTTGTTGTTGTTGTTGTTGTTGCTTGTTTGTTTGTTTGCTTGTTTTAGTTTTGTTTTTTTCTATCTGATTTCTAGAACTGGTCATTGTACTCTAGTGGAGTTTGCAACAGTCCCAATAGCAGAAATGTTACCCCTCCATATTTATTCTCTATTTCCTTCTATCAGTTAATGGATTGTAATAATATTTTAACTACAGTAGCACATCCAGGGCTTCCACACAGATGACAGTCTGCTGTGCTCCCAGAGTTATTGCTTCCCACTATAGGATTCAACAGTTAAGTAGAAGCTTTATACTCTTTGTTGTATATCTGTGTTCTGGTTGTCCATATTGTTTGCTTCTGCCTGACCGACCAAGCAATCTAGGTCACTTCTCTGTTTTCTGTGCACCTGTAAAACTATCTGTGATGATTCCTTCCCCACACCGTCACCCAATATTAAATGGTTTGTAATTCAGTTACTGCATATTAAAACTTTTAATACATTGCATTAATAACTCTAATATGATCACAATTCTGAGCCAAAGTCAATTAACACCTTTGTGACTGTCAGTTGTCCTCCTGTACCATGAGCTTATATCCAGATCCTTAAAGAGTCTGATAGGAAGGACATGCCTTCTGTTGAATTCAATGGGATTAAGACTGTTGAATACATCTGTGAACTGGAGATCTCAGCTTGTTTATTCAAGCTTCAGTTCATAGCCCTAAAGTAGATTTTAATGGTCTCACAGTTTTAGGAAGTGGACTGTTCATTTTAAACTCAACCTCTTCTGATTGTGAAAAACACTAGGTGTTTTTCCAGAAGAACTACTAGATTGTAAATCATAATGTGAAAAGGGCTGCTGTTAGATTGTGGACCTGTTTATTTTCCTTCTTTCAAATCATTAGCATACTGTCTAATCCTGTGCCCCTATCACACTATACTCCTTTGCACTGATGTGGAGTGCTAGAGGCAGTTACATAACTGACAGTCCAGGAGCACCAGAAAATGTGCTTAATTTTGTTCTCTCTGAAGCAGATGACAAAAATCTGCAAGTAATCATTGGCAGTGGGTTCAGATTCTTTATTTTGTTCCCCACTGACTATACAGGCTCATAATAAATTGGTGCCACCCTGTTATTCTTAAAGTCAACCTCACACACAGTATTTCCACATGAAAATCAACGCTGCTACCTCCCTACTGTTGTGTTGGGGATTCCCGCCAAAACTCCTAACTGACTTTGTTCAGCAAATATAACTATGTGACCTGACAGAAGCACTGCTGTGGATGATATGTGGGCCGGTTTCCTTTTAGATTTGGTCTTAGGAAAACAATGTACATTATAACAATGCAAAAATATCATTCTTTCGAGAACATTATTGTTCTTTTCCTGGAAAATATAAACGTGTACCAGAAATTTCTAGGTTTTCACATTTCAGCATACAGGTCATGATGTATAAAGCAAAGATAAAAAATGCAGGAGGAAATCAATTCTCTTATCATTTTAAATGTATGATTCACTACAAGTAAACATATGTTTCTCTTTCTCCTTTTTTTTCTGCACAGTAATGAAGTTTTAGGTAATAAAATGTGTTGCCTGAAGATAAGAAGTATTATCTAAAACACATTTCTGTCTTCTATTACTTCCATTGAAGCGCTAGCGAACTTTTGATTTGACTGATTTTTAAGAATACTGAAGAACACAAGATGCTGGAATTGGAACGCGAACTGTTAATTTATGATGTTTAACCATAATGGAGATAGAACATAATACTTGGGAAATTGCTTTTTATTATGAATGAGTTCTTAGCATTTAACTTATGCTTTTTTATAAAGCTATATCTGCCACAGAACCTTCCATTTTAACTTGTAATACTGTTTGTGTTCTTATTTAGTGTTTTGTCCTAGTAATTAACTATAAAACTTGCAATGAAGTAAGGCTGAAGAACTATCCTCCCATACATCCAATTCTCTCTAATGAGCTCATTGAGATAAAGCTCAATCCAATAATGCCAATGAAGTAAAGATGCTTGTGTTTTAAAGGTTGTCATGAACTAGTGCTTATTTAAATGCACACTGTGGTGAAAAAGCATCCTTGTAAAGCTCATATAATATATTTACCATAAGACAACCAGCCAATGAAAATTAAGTGCCATGGACATTTGCATGTTGTGCCATACAAACATTTCCAGACAGTTCATGTAACAAACACACATTTTACCTCCAGCAATAAATTCTGCTCTGTTCCCTTTCAATAACTCAGAAACTTCAAAGGAATTGTTGTGTCTTTACATTGGTGTGATAGAGAAAGGAGTGGTGTTCTGCCTTTGGCTCACTGCTGCAACACAAGTTGCCTCTTCTAGCAGGATAACTATAAAAAAACAGGTCTACATCCAAGCTAGTCATTGTCATTAGTAGAGAGAAATAATACTTACAATGTTTCATTCTTTCTGTATCTACATTAGGAAGAGAGGAATCAAAAGTTCCTGTTCTTTCCATTGTCTATAAAAGAAGTCTAAACAGTCAGCTCAGATAAGGACATCTGTGTTGGAGGTGTCTGTTATTCTCTCAGGCAAAGCCCGTCCTGGGTATCTGCTGCTCTAAATTGGAGAACTGAGCTCCTTTTGTAGCAGACAGGACAATTCGCTTTACACAGCACTTTTTTTAGGATTAATACCAATTGTAGTATAGGATGAATCACCTTTGGAACTGCCTCTTTTTTATTGTCTATAGGAGGAGCCTAGATAGTTAGCTTACACTGGATACTTTTTAGGTGACTATAATTAAATGAAATGAATCTCAGCCTAGGGGACATCTCCTACAGGCCCAAGATACAATGCATATTTCATGTTTCTGTTGGTGGCAGCAGGTGGCCTAAAGATCAGAAAGATACAACCCCTTCCCTGCCCTCATTTTGCCTATTACAGTAAAAAAATGGGCAGAGCAGGAAGGAAGAGAGGCGGCGGTAGGCAGGGGAATAAGCAGTAAAGATATAAAATTGCTCAGGTCTACTGTGACCACCCTCAGTTGCAGTACAATTGCAGCCTGAGGACTGCAACAAAAGCTGTGAATAGTTGCTCTGTCTCTGTGGTAGCAGATGGTGGGGATTATGGTTCTCTCAAGTGCTGATAGCTTCCCTTGAGCAACACCTTTTT
>VZTV01063429.1:0-12419 GCA_013400875.1 Anhinga rufa
GGGGGAAAAAAAAAAAGTAAAGCCCAAGAGTTTAGTACATACGCCAGGTGTGCGTTATTTATTCATACCACTCCTCTGGCAAACCACCCTGCCAGATGGATGTGTAAAAGGGACACAAACATGTAGAGGAAAAATGCAACACATAATAAAGGGGGCATTCCTTTTGAAAAGCAAAAATGCTGCCATGCAACCATTAGAAAATCAGAAGACATAGGAATGTCAACTTCCCCAAGAAAAGCAGATAGCATTAAAATGGTTATTTTATTCATAATGACGCTTGGTTTTATCACTAGCATCGATTCATAATACGCTTCTCCCAGCCCTAGCACAGCCTGTCTTCCACACACCTACCAACACCACATTTATTTTATGTATGTCCCTGTCAAAAATTGGTTGACGGTAGGATGGGGCAGCTTTAACTGTGTGCTTTGCAAACCCTACACTCGCTCACAGATACCCACTGGATTTACACAGTTTACATAACACAATCTATTCTGTTTCTATATAATCCATGGCCACATCAGGAATCTTAGAAATACAGAGCATTCACACTGCATTATGAAACAATAAACAAAAAATGCACACCAAATTGGCAGGCAATTTTAAAATTACACTCCTATTAAATACCCGGTGTTTTTTGGCTTTAACTCTATTTCAGAAATGTGTCATCTGATGAACAAAGAAATTGATGTATGCTTCCCAAATCTTCAAAATAAGAGAAAGAAATTAATCACATTTTTGCCTCTCAGTTGTTATAACAATGATGAATGATATACTCCTTGAGAAATGTTGCTAATCATCCAGTAAATTGTTTGCTCTACAGTAGGTCTCATCCACAGATATGCTGACCTTCAGGGTGTTCCTGACAGGCTCAGTTATCAAAATCTGTTTTTCTGGCACAAATTTTACTCTTCCAAAACTGTAACTTGTTCATTTGTAAAAAAGGCTGCCAGTAATTGTGCCTGTTTATAACCTTTCTGTCAATTTTTTTTCTTCGTATAACTCACAAACCAGAAGAATGTTACACTGAGTCGTAATGATGCATTCAGTGAAGTAACCCATTCTCGATGTCATAAACACATTCATAACTTAATTTAAAATGAGGGCAAACTGTAACTCTTCAGCATACTGAAAGCTGATAATTCTGGAGAGTTAAGCTCTTCATCATTTACATAACTGACTAAAAAGGAAGTAAAAATAAAAATTAATACCGAGTGTTTACCATCTGATATGCAATTTTACTCTGAAGAGGTTTTCTAACTGTCTCTCATAACTACCAGCAATACAACTTTAGAAAGGATGGCAGTCACCCCGGGTCAGGGCTCCACAGAAATGGCCACACAAATGACCATACAAATTCTGTACTATGGCACAGTTCTGCACTTACACAGGAGAACAGCTCCTACTAAGGTGAGCATTCAAATACTCATTTAATTTTTAAGTATATCAACAGCTCTACTAAATTCAGAAAAATCACTTATGCTCTTAGCTTTAGCTACATACTCCCTCTTTACCACTACAGTCCTTGTGGAGAACCATTGATTGTAAACAGCATTAGGGTGCATTATTGCCTGCAGGCTGAGCAATCTCAAATTCATTTGGTCCCACTTATTAGGTGAGCCAATCATGGCTATTCCAGTATTATTTCTCTCAAGGGAATGGATAAAGAGTTGAATATGTAATAACATCCTACAGCTTGAAAGAACTTAGACATTTTAATTTTACCTGAAGTAGTGTTCCTGACATATCTGTAATTACTATAAGCTGGTCTTTACTTTTAATTTTGACTAGCGTGGAACTCAACAAGCACTGTAAGACAAGACAGGCAGAGCTTTCAGGAAAGACTCAACCTGACATATGACAATTTAATTCTCTACAACTCCCAGAGGAAGAGTTTCTCCTCCTCAGGTGATCCATGATCCATGATCTATGGAGAAATTATATCATACATACTGGCTCTAAACAAGCCAAAGAGAATGAATATCAAAGTACAATGGACCTAAGATGCCAGCTAGAAGGTTTTCTGCTTTTAGGCATCAGCACAAGTAAGCAGCACCACGACACAAAGGCTAAATGAAATCCATGTAGAAAAGCCAGGAAAATACTGAAACCACACTGAAATTATCTGAAATCATGATTCAGCAAATGTAAAATTAACAGCTTAAAGTAACCTCAGAGTTTTTCACTACAGGAAATTTCATAACACATTACCTTAACAACCTAGATAGGTGTATTAATTGCATGGCTGTAATAGGGAGCATATTTACCATATGTGAAAAGATGTGTTATATGTACAAATTTAAGGGACGTGTTTTGCTAATCTATATACTTACAATGTAAATTACACAAAGTCCTTATCATTTATCATTGCTTATCATCAGTACCACATTATCATTTGCAGACAATTCTTTCTATTTGTTTTTTTTTTTTTACAACCACTTTTAATGGTACGACAAATTAACAAGTTTTTCAGAGCATTAACTCTGTAATTGTTTCCTTTTTTTTTTGTGTAGTAACAGATGGACGTATATCTCTTGGGATAAGGGAATCAAGAATCCTTTATTTGCAAAGCAATTTTCTCTCTCATTGTAATCAATACCTTTTATTATGTATGTGTTAAAATCCAGTTAAATGAAAAAACAAAAGCATCTCTGTACACAAACACAAATTAAACTAAATAGTCAGGTGAAATGGTCAGCTGAACTTTTTTCTTTAACACAAGACAGTACAACCCTTATGCAAAGATTAAAAACTCCTATTAAAAATAATAAATTTCATATTTCAATTATCTTCAACATTTTTCTGACGGGGTTGGGTAGAGACTACAATATTGCTACCTTAGTAGGGAAGCAAAAATCATCACTTTCCAAAATTTACTCATATGGTCATGCTTAAACAATTGTTCTACAACAGGAGTATTCTTGCTGACTGATTGATGAATACAGCTTTTTGAACTTCACTGCTGATGCACATACATTTGAACAGGAATGACTACTTCTTTGTCTTTCCCAGTCCAGAATTAAATACCACGATAAGCTTCATGGATTAAATTTTGAACAATTTTTAACAAATCTGGGCAATCGTGACATTTTACTTTATCCAGAAAGAAATAGAAACAAATCTTTTTTATGGTGGTAACAGTGATTATTCTGCAGTGTTGTATAGGCAAGTAGCATAAATTGTTGAAGGAAACTAAAGACCATGGTAATGAGAAGTGAAGTACTTCCTTTTCTTTGTTAAAACCACTCTAAATCCACCTGTCATATTCTGATGTGTAGTGGGTTATTGTTCTCCTGGAGTATAAAATGCATTTTTTTTCTGTGCTTTAACTGTTTCACCTTTGAGTAAGTGACCTAACTATTCAGATCCAATTTTAAGCAAACATTCTTCTCAAAGGAAATAATATCCTCTCATTTTAATAATTCCTGGTACATGTTTAATAATACACCTTTTTATTTTTATTTCTAAATAGAAAAACCCCATTGTTTTATTTAGAAATAAAAATAGGTTAAAGAAGTCACACTTCTAAATCTGAGTAGATCATCTTTAATGATCTAATGTTCTTTTTCCTTAAGAAAATGTTAACTTCCAACACTCATATTTTAGGAAAAATGAAGACTTGTGGACTTACTCTTCATTTATTATCCTTAATAAAGACCATGAAAAGATCACTAAGTTACTCATTAAAGAAAGACTGCAATGATACAGAGACTTACTTTCTTACTTTTGTTTAATCATATAGCTATACTGATATTTAATCCATTGTTACTGAACATTTCCATGAATACTTCTGCAAGTGACTCTAACTTTAAAGATGAAATGTGGAAAATTACTTACAGATGGGTCCATTTTTGTCTTTGCAGTCTCAGAGGGGTTGCCTATGAACAAGAACATGTCTACTTGAAAGACATTCAGCAATGATAATCGTAGGTAAGATCATTTTACTGAAGAAAGAAATTATTTCTTATTCAACACACAGTCCACTGCAATGATATCCCATTCCTGCTACTGCTGTATTCAGCTAAATGTTAGCTCAAAATGCAAATAAACTTTTGCAATAGCAAAACAACAGATTCTCAATAGATGCAAGATCAATCATCTACAAGAGAAAGAGTTCTGATAAAATTATAGCTGCATACTTAATATTTTTAGAAGCCTATCTTAGCTGGGCACATGCATTTTTGCAGTATATATGCGTTTCTAAGTGAATAACAAATAGCCCATATTCTTTATTTAAGAGGCCATATTGATTTTTGAAACAGTTGTAGTTAAGTAGCTACATTAAGAATGCATGCATCTTAATTACAACCAACTCAAATGTGCAATACTTTTTAATGATGGTAAATAAATCAATCAGCATGAATTAAAAATGACAGAGGCTCAGAACAAGAGATGCTGTACCTGGCATTTTCAGTCTATAAATGGATAATATAATAATAATAAATTGTTGGAATACAGTGTCCGTTAACTGGAAGTTACATACTATACTGCTACAATATGCCCATAAAATATAACCGTATTTATTGCTAGGATGATTTTGCCCCTCTTTTGTTACAATGAGCTTTGATAAAATTTAACTTAATGTGCTTTTCCTAATTCAGTTCAAGTTACAACTGTTACTCTTCTCACTGCTACATGATCTGACTAGGACAGAAAGAATAATGTTTTAAAAATGAATTAGGAATGTATGAGTGAAATAGTATCTACACTTTCCCCTGGTGACAGTAAAAAGAACAAGAATTATCTGAATCAATAAAGATACTATGTGATCATATTTTGTTGCAAGAAAAATGTATGGTTTTAATAGCTCTGAAATGTAAAAAAAACTATGCTGTTTCATCTGCTTTTTTTTTAATTGTCTACCGTTCTTACAAAGAAAATATTTGACTAAAAGTACCTTTCTTTTGTTTGAAATGACAGGTCTTACGTCCATGATCTAGATTTTGTAATAACAGCCAATGTTTTGAAAAGAACTTTTATGAAGAACATTTCCAGTTCTGTCCCATTTTAATATTTCCTGCCAAGATGTTAAGTTCCGTAACTCATTTAATTGTGTTTTCTTTCAAACAGCAGTATTGGCTACATCAAAACAAGGTTTCAATGATTTTACCAAACCTTCTTGAAATGAATTAATATTTATTTAATTAACATTCATACCCAATCATTTTTCTTGGTATAACAACTTCTTCAGTAGTTGTAGTGCCTTAATGCAAAAGGTTAGTGAGAGGAGCAGTTACTACATTTGACCTAACATTGGAAGCATTTTCAACTTCTCTGTTTTACTGCTAGAATATAAACTACACCAAACAAAGCACACTTGGAAAGACTCCCTTTTCTACAATTCCATTTTTCTTATCCTAAACGGTATGGCAGTGGTGTACAAAATGTACAGACTGGGTGCCAGCTGTGCTTGCACAACGGTAAACAAGTTTTGTGTAGTCCAAATTATTTCCATGGCCAGTTCCTAAATCTTGTAGCATCAGAAGACCTTAAACCAGATATTCTGAGAAAAATAAGGTATGATGACAGTCCTGCATCTCTTTAATCAGCTAATTTAAAGTTAAATTGCAGTTTAAAGAAACTGCACCTCTTTAATCAGCTCATTGGTGATTAATCCTGTTCCTCAAGACATCGTTGTTAGAGCTGTAACACAGAAAGAAAAACTGCAGATCTCTAACACTTGTTGCCTCTGTCAGATTTTGCTCTAAACCAGACAGAATATAACTGTCCAAAAAACTTTGAATAAACAGGTATCATAAGATTAAAAAGCAACAAAAACAATTTAAAAGCCCTTTTTGTGTAATACATGGTTGTTTCATCTACCTACACCCATCCTGCCAGCACGTGGCGAGGGGCAGCTGCTCCCTAAGGGTGGGAGCCCCGCAGGGCTGAGGCCATGCTGGGACGTCCGCTTGCGGGCGATGGGCAGGATCAGGCCTTGGGAGGGGAACCGGGGCCAGGGACAGCCCCGGCAGAGCCAGGCAGGGCGGTGGGCACAGGGATGGCCCCAGGACATCAGCCTGCGGGTCGTGCCCCTGTCAGCAGGGCCCGTGGCTGGGCAGGGCCTGGTGGTGGTGGGTCTGGAGACCAATACCTGATGGTGTCACGGGGGCAGGACTGAGGACCCCAGGGGGTCTGACATGGGCTCCAGGAGCTCCAGGCTCGGGGGAGGCCCCTGGGGAGGCTGCTCTGGGCCACTGAGGACCATAAATGCTCTCAGGGCCCTGACATTTTCTGTATTACCAGTGTATTGACAGTTAATGTTATCATAGCTCGGCCATATAAATATCTTGTCAAATTAAGTAAGTAATCTAATTTACTTAAGCATTCAGCTTGATTGCTGTGCTGTGATCTGAAGCCACAGGTTGAACAGGCTGTTGGTACAGATTCAGGGAGTGCAGATGTGTGCCAGCAAGTTTGCACCGTCACTTTGCTCACCCCCTCTTTTACTTGTGGGTGTTGGTCTACAAATTGTCAACACAGTGTGCATGTTTGCTCACACCTGATTTCCCCTTTGGAGCAAATCAGCTGGAGCCCAGGGGAACCAGCTAGCCACGGACCTATACACTATGGTGACTAAGCAACAGAGAAACTTCAGTATTGCATAAAGAATATTTTTCAGAAAGCAAGTTCTTTCAACTGTAAAAATCAATATATGTTAGCAGAAATGTATGCTTTACTATATATATATATAGTGATTTCAACACTTATGCTCAGGTGCTCTGTTGCATCACTTTCTATTTTTCATTAATAGCTTTAATTTGGAAAAAATGTATGGGCACAATTATACTTCCATCAACAGAGAATTTATTAGTTGGACTGCAGAAATCAGCTGCCAGCTGGCAAATTGAAAAATGCACTGCAAGCCAGACTGAATTATAAATAGGTATGATTTTGGATCCACCTAGATTTCTTTAAAACAGCAGGATTGAACCAACAAACAATGCCAAGGTGTGCAAAGTAGAAAACTGCTACAAATCCATTTTCATTTCTTGCTATGTTTTCAATACATTGAAATTAAACATTAAATTAATTCCAACATTCCATTCTTTGAGAATTATATACAAAATTCTTTTAAAGCAGCTCCATTCTCATAGCACTTAATGATAATTTTGATTCCAGAAAAGCTTCTAGAAAGAGATAATGTTGGGAGGATTTTGTAGAAATAGCAGGAAAAAATAAAAAGAGAAGTTAGCATTAAGGAAGATAAAACAGGAAAGGTAAAGGAAACAGGCAATTATGCATAAACATTCAATACTTGGACTCAATTGTTATACACATGACAACAGTATTAAGGGCTAATCAATACAAGAATGTTATTGTGTAACAATATATTAACAGTTGGGTGAGTCCTGCAATTATATTCTAGCAGAGACAAAAACCTCAATGCTTACTTTGTAAGAACAAGTTATTATCTTTAATTTCAGAAGAAACACAAAGCAAGTTTTATGTTTAAGAAATGTAATGTACAAAATTTCCTTATGCCAATATAATTATGAAATGAGTTTATGGTCATGCAGAGTGAAAAGGTTAATATATTTTCAAACACTGGAACATATAAAGATAGTATTTCTCAAACTTTTTTAATTGAAAGACAATGTAAACTTTTTACAAAAAAAAAAAAAAACGCAAACCCAAAAAAGGAAAACATTGCAAATGTTATCAGTAACAAATTAATAGGTAAATCAATACCTTATTTTAATCTTCTTTGTTTATTTTTTCTTTGTGTGCATAAGAATGTGCTTGTGTGGTTTACCAGCACAATGACAGTTTATTTCTCTTCCATTTCCTGATGTCTTACAATCATGAAGTGGATGAAATTGCACAATGTGAAAAAATAAGCCTCAATTTTTACAAGAAAGGAAGTTAAAATTCTGAAGTAAAACTCAGAAAAATAAATACTGTGATAAGAGACAAAAATTCAAATAATTGAGCTTGCTAAAATATAAGCGTTACATTGTAGACCAACTAGCCACTAGCTGGTGTGAGCAAAGTTAGTATAAGTAACCCTAGATTGAACATAAAGCAAAACAAACAATGGGGTGAACAGCTTCCACTGAATAATTTAATTCACCTGAAACAACATATAAGTAGAAAAGGAATGCAAGAGGTGGGGGAAGATCAACTAATGAAACAAGCTAGACTCAAAGTAAAAAAAAAAAAAGGAAAAATAAATTGAATGGGGTTAGAACAAAGACTCTTGGAACAAGTAATACCTCACTCTCTCCAGTGCAGAGTCTTCAGGTTCCAAAAACTCCCAGGTTGTTTGGCCAAGGGACTTGCTGAGATTTTTTTAAGATGGGACAGCATACTACTACTTTACTTTGAACAGCTTTTCCTATGTCGTCACATAAGCATCTTTTACTGAGATTTACACTTTTCATGCCAATAAAAATCCCCCAAATTCTTAATCATAGAGCACATTACAATCATCATGTACTAGCACCAAGACATTATGGTAATAGAAGATTTTTTAATATGTAAGCATAGTGTATCCACACACTATCTTGCTACACGGTGCTGTGCAGTATTGCCCCGGAGAGTTATAAAGGTGGTCTTTACAGGAACACAGACAGGTATCAATAGTTCATTGATCACAACTGTGTATTACTTTGAAATTCATATGGTATTAGAAGCCCTACTGCTGAAAATTGTTCCTTTGTCACAAAATATTGGACTTTAATGGTATGAGACTGTAACCAAAATGACCAGGATTTGCTTTCTGTCTTTTATTATTATTTTTAATCTGAGATGAATTGAATGAGAAATGAAGTGCAATTCTGATTACAATCCAAAAATATTAATTTCATAGATGAGAAGATCAATTTGTTCAACTGTTTCTTTTCAGAAACCTTATGCAGATTATGAAAAAGGTTTCAGTTCATTCATAATTCTTACAATATTCATCATCCACCAATTTTTGTCCAGACTTCATTGTTCTGAAAGAAATAGCATCGCTTTGTAGAAATAAGGCCCATAATAATTTAAAAGATATTTTCCTGCATGTTCAAATGTGAATGCTACTAAATATTTAGTATTTTTAAAGGTCATTGCAAGAAACTGAATTTGTCCAATTGATGTCATAGCAAGAATGGAAAAAGTAAAAGCTTGTCTACTATCTTAAGACAACATAACAATCTCCATCTTTGAGTCTATACTTACAGAATTAAACCCAGGCAAGCAAGTTATTTAAGTTTTCCATCTCCTGGTTCTTGCATTTTTGCCAAGAGTAATCCTTCCAGAGATACATGTGACAGTGGACCATGACTTACCAAAAGGTAAAGCATTCAGCAATAACAGACACAGAAAAGTGACAGTATTGAAGTCAGAGTACTGTGTTGAAATTCATCTTGTTTATTTACCTTTATGCAACATTCCATACATTCTATCAAAAAAATTGAAAAATCCTGGAAAACAAACAAATCTTTTTTATATACATATATACATATGTGTGTGTATATATATATTCGCTATTAAAAATTTTGTGAAGTGAAAATTATTTGAAAATGTCTAGACTAAACTTCCAGCCATTAGAAGAGTTAAGAAATAATTTTCTTTCTAAGAAAAGTCATAGAATATTCACTGTCTATTTTGATATTTTTAATTCATATACTTTAAATGAGAAACCACTGTTCCCTTTTAAAAAAGATGTGCATGCCCCTTGATTTCAGAGAAATGAAAGAAGGACTTTTTAAGCATCAGATACTTGAATACCTTCTGAAGATATTGGTGGGCAATAAAAATGTCCAAGCATAATGGCACAAGTCTGCCTTAGCTACAAAATAGATTCTCTTACTTTTTTCTAAAAGTACTGGGGTCCTGAATATATTTTACTGCATTCTGAACATCCATATATACTTGCATCCTCTTGCAGTTTAGTGTATCTAACCAATATATCTTATTTTGTATAATTAATTTTATATATGACTATAATAACATATTAATAATATTATATATCAATATTTTAATATATCATATAGGTTATTGCAAAACTGTATACTGGGTGGAACTTGAATTCCAGTATATCAGGGACAAGAATAACATACTTAGAGTTAAGAGTCATTCTCTAAATCTCTCTCAAGTTATTGGTCCCAGGAAGCCCTGTGGCTGACCTCCTTGTTACGACTGGTAAAGGTGGAAAAAGTTAACTTGGGAGGAACCAAGCCTTTCAGAATGAGGAAGTACTATTTTTAACAGCACCTAGAAACTGTTTTGGGGACATAAGGGAATATTCTTCTCACATACTCCCACTTAGGCTGTTGACCAACATGATGCTGCCCTCTGCACCAGCATCTGGGCTGGGGAAGCAAGCCACCCAGATATGGATTTATTAAGGTATGATGGTGGGTATCCATTCACCTGCTCTGGAAAATCTAGTATCTAGTATCTTTCAGGAAAGTGTTGTTTTCTTAAACTCTTCATACTTTTTATATGCATATTATTCTGCGGTCCACAAGTAAAAGGGTAAATGTCATGTAACACAACTTTTGTATATGCCATGTCACTGCATGTAACTGTATGGTCTGGGGGGAAAGAGGAATGTACCCTATAGATGGCAGTGTAAGCATACTGAAGAAACTTTGGTGAGACATCAAGTATAACCACTTAAAAACATTTATGATTAACAGTAAATTAATAAAAACAATTATTATAAAGGAAATTAAAGAAAGTACTTNATTAAAGAAATGGCACAAACCGCTCAGATTAGATCAGCCAGCAGCACTTTTAAAATGCGTTTCAGTCAATTTAATCATCTCGGTGGCTTTTTATTGGTACTGGTAACAACCTATGGGCTAATCTTCCGTCAGGAGGATTCAGCCTTCTATAGCTTCTCTAACAGAGTTTACAGATTATTAGAAAAGACTGGGAGACTTCTCTGAGTTAATTTAGAGTGAGTTTAAGCATACCGTACTTTAAGGTTGGATTCCTGTTAAAATACATTTTAATATTTCAATGCTTTAGAAAAAGGTTAGTATTTGAGCAGCTGAAGAGACAAAATAGAATAATTTGATGGCTGTACATTCAAATCACCTGAATATAATATTTTAATAAAAAAGTCTTTTCAGAGTTGCTTGTATTTAATGTACCCCACATATTTGAAAACCTCATCTGTAGACAGAGAAGTGTGTGAAAATACAGACAGTATGAGTAGCCATGTTGGATAAGGTTACTTATTGAGGAGTTATATCATTTGCATGAAGTTTTAAGCATCTCCAAATACCTATTTTCTTAAGGCATACAGTAATCCTAAATACCATTTAAAGTGAATTAATGAAGATTACAGTATAAGGAAGTATCTGACACTTGGGGATATGGTGCTGGAAAGGTTTAGGGGGTATTTTTACACATATTTTATAAGCCCACTGAGTAAATCTTGGACTTCAACCATTGTTTTTGGACATGAAAGAGTTTGAAAATCCTATTAACATCTTTGTGGAAGTAGTCTAGCAGTACTGCTGCTGCAGTATAATGTATTTTGCATTATCACTTATTACAGCAAAATCCTAACTTGTGAATCCAAGGGAGTTCCTGAAATCACTTCTGCAAAATTATTCTCCTTTTCTTGCAATATTTTCAACTGTATGTATTAACTTATTGTGAAAATATAATGGAGTGCATGACATCTGTCTGTCTCCTTTTCTTAAAATAACATACTTTTGTGCAGATAACACAGTATCACATGTACTTTTTGCATAGTTGTTCTGCAATCTTTCTGAATCACACTATTTTTTTTTTTCCCCTGGAGTTATTTGGCATCTCTTCTTTAAATGAAATTTGGCCTTTGAGAAAGTTAAAGTTTTAGTGTCAGTTACCAAAAGACTTTACTGCTAGAAGTAATGGATTTAGAGAACAGTTTCAACAGTTTTCCTATGTAGCCTGTGATTTTTTTCCCAGTCTAGCTGTTTAAAAAAATAAATCTCAAGTCTGTGCATATTTAGCGATGTACAGAAGACAACATGTTTATGATTTTCAGATTTAAATCCTACTAGTGATATGCCTCCCCATTTTGAGGTGGATCTGTTTATAATTTGTCTGCAAGTAAGACTAAACCACTTTTAATCCTAATCAGAGTAACAACAAAGGTTTTGTTAGAAAATAAACTAGTAAGATAACTTTATTTTTAAACACAGAAAATTCAGAGAGACTAGGAAAACTTATAAGTAAAAGAAGAAACACAATGCTCGCAATGTCCCTTGTGTCCCTGCAGGTGATCCTTGCTTTCAGGCTTGGCTGCAGTCAACTCAGTGACTTTCTGAGGGGCAGTAAACTCTGCACAGTCCCCAGGAAATTCTTCTCGTTACTTCTATGGCCTGGCTGCCTTTTCCCAGCTCCTCCAGCACTCTCAGTCTCAGCATGAGCTGCAAGCAGAGTCCCAGCTCTCTACTGTGAGTATTTGCCTGCCCAAACCTACAGAACCT
>VZTV01063430.1:7207-23222 GCA_013400875.1 Anhinga rufa
GCAGGCGCTTGGGCGCAGAGGCTGGGCTGGGCGAGGCGTTGCGAGGCGCGGGGCCTTCACCGAGCCGTGGCCCGGGACGGGGTGGGAGCCGCTGGGCCTGCGCGGCCCCGGGGCGCCCTCGGGAGCCTGGCCCGGGCTGGGCGAGCCCGGAGGCCTCGAGCTCGGGGAGCCGCCAGCCGGGAGGCCTGCGGCCGCAAGGCCTGAGCAGCCTGGCGGCGGGTGGCCTGGGGCTCCTGCCGGCGCTCGACGCGGCAAGCGAGGAGGCACAGCTCATCAACAGCATCTGCTAAAACGTTCAGTACCCTGTTGTCCCAAATCTAAGATAAAGTAGACCCGAAGCAAGATTAAGACTGATTAAGTTGCTTAAGAATGAAACGCACCTGCTCAGTTGTGCCAGTGCTGGGCTTCTTTTTGTCCTGATATTTCCTACTCTTTCTAACAAGTTGTGGGCATCCACACAGAAGAGGGAAGAGAGACAAGATGCCAGGAGGTGTATGTACAGTATCATGTGTGGAAGCCCGGTCACGGCACCAGTATAATAACCATATGTCAGATGAGTGGAATAAACTGGAACATGAAGAATGAGTAAAGTAGGAATATGGATGGATATTAGATCTCTGTCTAACCATGTGCAAAATGACTTAAAAGAAGCAAGGCCTTAATAGGAGTCACCACCCCTGTCTGAGATTGGTCAAATGAATGTTTCAGAACTCTTATCCCTAAAAAAACTCATCCTAATTAAGTATTCATGGGCAGGATGGGAGCCAGAGAGTTACAAGTATGGCTATGATGAAAGCCCTTAAACGGGGAAAAGTGCTCAGGGTTCACCAATGGCACCTCTTTTCTCAGTTGTATGATGTTTATTCTTTGCACCAAGATTATGATTCCAATTATCTGTTCCAATCCTATCAGATCCTGCTGATTCTCTTTCCCCATTATGTCCATCTTTGTGAACTTTATGAAATTGGGGACTTTTTGATAACGTGTAGTATACTGGATCCCTGTTCTTATTTGAAGCTTGTAACTCCTAAAGAAATATAAGTCAAACCCATAGGTTTTCATTAACTTTCTCCTAAGCAAAACTAATTGATGTTTGTCACTGACAGGTGATGCAGGACATGCATATCTAGAGATAGGACTGAAGTTACAATCTCAATGGCCAGTCTGACATCCGACAGCCACCTCCTTCATATTTTTAACAGTTACCTGGGAGAAATTAAGTCATAGCCTGCAAGGTGATTTGCGCAGTAAATAATTAAAAATTTTGAAAATAGTTGGCTACCACAGAGTAGTTTTCATTTTTCAGTAATTTATTTTAATGATACAGTATGGACTTTAATACATTCAGATGCAAGGTTGTCTAGGAACAGAGAATGCATGTGTAAGTTGTAGGATGGAGAATGGCTAGTGGAAAGCTTTATCACTGAGGGCTTTTTATGTCATAATTGACAACCGAAAATCTCTGGAGCACCAGTGCAGTTTGTAGCATAAGAACAGTTTAACTGTTAATTGGACTAACAGACAACGTGCAATTCTACTGTTTTTAAAAGGATGCTGAAAAATTGTGGAGGACAGCTAGAGGTAAGAAATAACTTCGTGGGCTGAAAAATCTGTTTCACAGTGGGAACAGATAACCAACTTAATTTATCAGGACTTAGTAGGCAATAATATCCTTGAAGCATCCACAGAGCATTAAGGTAATGCTGATTTCTAGTTGAATGGATTAATATCTATTAAGAATCAGTCACTGCAGAGTGAACTTTGATATTCCCAGACCAGAAATAATACTAACTCTTAAGAGGATTTTTTTTTAATGAAATGGGGTTGTTCTATACCGCATTGTAAGTAGTATTTGCTATATTAGTTGTTATTCTGCAAGAATTTGAACCTGTGCAGATCTGTTCTCGCCCATTTCCAGCTACATGTCCCTCTTTTGGACTCTCCTTGTGTAAAGATAAAGCTGAAGAGAGATCTGTTTTTCTATCTTGACTCCTCCTACAAACTGCTGGGGAAGTGAACCTCCTTTGCATTCAGCCTCTTAGGCTTTGTGCATATGTGGATCCAACTGTGTGCAAGGCATCAATAAAGCTTTTACTATTGTGTGCAAGAAATCAGCCATAGCTTTGTTTGGGGCCTGTATTTGCAGTTCATTAGCCTGTCTTGTCCTGCTCTAGCATCTGCACAGAGCTTGGAATATATCTCATATGTGAAGCTGCCTTGGTGCAGTGTGCATCTGATTGGCACTCACCTCATATCTCAGTTTTGGCCTTTGTTGCACAAATCTCCTTACTGAATCTCTGAGGAGTCGCTGGAAGCACTTTGCACTGGGCTACGGGGAAGTCCAAGAAGGCAATACAGCAGGAGAACAAGTAACGCGGTCATTTGATCAGACATTCGAATCTCAGCTTTGACTTGGATGGATCAAACCTTTCTGCAATATAGGGCCACATTTGTGACTACAAGTGGCAGAGATCTTATAACAGTAAGAATTCACAGAGTAGCCACATCTGTAGAGTTTTAACAAGGGGGGATTGGAATCCCAATACCTGGCATAAAAGCAATAGAATTTGAATAGGAACTCACAGGAAGAAATTAGTCTGAGTGAGATTCAGAAACTTCTGTTGAAACCTTTTAGAACATTTTGCATAGGGGTGCTGCTGTCTTTCCTTACGAGTAACTCATCTTTACATAAAAATGACAATGCAGAGACTTTCAGGTGGATGAGATTAAATTGGGTCATAGTATAGAATAAAAATTTATCTGTCAATGACTTCAAGCTACAGGCAGAGCCAAAGTACTAGACCTTCCATGCAATACATGAAAGTCATAATTAATGAAACCACAGAGGCACAATGATACAATAAAGTATTTTGAAAAGAATGTTTTTGCATATTACAGTAGACAGACAGTTCTAACCTCTCAAGAAAATTAGAGAAGATTGGTGAAGACAAGAGTAAAAATGTAGTATCACTAATACAGGAATTGTTATATAGGTGACAGACAAGCACAATTATATATTTTTCAAGCAATAACAAAATAAGAATTCAGGATACACGGAAAGTACAAATCCTTTTCTATTTCTGTACAAGTCAAGATGTGTTTCAGTGTAACATTTTAATTGGTGACCAGGACAGTTGGACAGAATGCATCTTTGTCAGGGTTGCAGTGACTGTAAGCAGTGAGTAAGTGATGAAATGGTGAGGAAAGAATTTTGCATGAACATAACAGTGGAAATCAAAATGTGTTAATGTGCTGGCATTTTTTGCCATTAAGGACTTGTTTATTCATTTATAATACCGTATGGCAATACTTTATAGCCTCATGTATTGCTGATGCATGGTTCTTTAAGACCTGTGTTTTGTGACTGGTAAAATTTTTCATCTCTGTTCAAAAGAAACACTTCTTACTAGTGTTACTCACAGGATGAGAAACTCCCAATGTTCCATATTGAGAACAGACAAGATTCTGGTTTTTCTTAGGGAAATAGAAGAAGCTGATGTTAGCGTGTCTCTGCCTGCTATTTGGAGGAGCTAGCATTTCAACATTGAGCATGATGCAGCTGGAATGAAATGTTAAGGATGGGAGAGATCCAAGGTCATTCTGGAAAGGGAGAAAAAGAATGGCGTACAAATATTGTCTTTTTCACATCTAACTGTAAGAAAATAATCTATAAATTCTGCAAAAATCATTCACTGGGAATGAATTTGCCTCCAGGGGAGCCAGTCTGTGTTGCCAGGTTCAACCACGATTCCAGAACATGAGTTTCTGTTGATCCTGACCGCTATCAGATATATACTGATCTACATACTATTACTTAAACCATATACTAATCCCACTAAGCATAGGAACTCACAGCTAAATTAACACTTTTTGTTTTGGCCTTGCACTGTAGGATTTACTTTTGTGTTGCAAGCAGAATTCCCCAGGCACTGACACTTGTCCCCTGGCACAGATGATGTTCTGCCAGATGGAAAATCTGTCAACATTTGTTTGGGTAATGAAGTCTTTAAAAACACTTGGCTCATTGCCACAGTTGTTTGGCACAGACAGCAGAGAATGTAGAAGCTTCACTCATGCATAAGGATTCATCTGCTTACACTACAGTTTAAGGGGTGAACAGTCATTAGAACAAAAGGAACACTCTAGGTGTTCATACAGCCTTGAATGACATGAAAATTGGGAGTGAATGCACTCAGAAATTCACATAGATATAAACCAACTCATTTGGGTATTTATTTTAACTTTTTTAGAATAGCTAAGTGTCCAGCCAAAACCCTTAGGTGCATTGCCATGTCTTAGAGACTTGTCCAAAAAGATACTGCACAAATGCTTATCTGGAGCTCAGGTTAATATTAAGACTCCTTGTATGTGCAATTTATGACTTGAGCCATAGGGAGATTTTCTAAAAGATTTCTGTTTCCACATCCACTTAGACACATAGTGGAAGCTGCCTTTGAAAACAATAAAGGGATCTTGGTCTGTTTAGGCTACCTCTTTTCACAGGAACTGAGTTATTTTTCAACTAAAGCCTTCTGTCACGTTCTGCTAATGTTGACCAGTGGGCTCAGACTTTACTAGGAGACCACATGGTATGATAAAACATACGTGGGTTTGTTTTTTCTTTCTTCCCAGGAAAGTCAGGCAAATATTGGGACTGACACACGGAAATAATCAGACTCAGAGTGAAAAGTAGTGATTTTACAACAAAAAGGAGTCAATGGTCTCCTCATATTATTTAATGGTTATCTCCCTTTACTATAGATCGCGTTCCAGTGCACAAGTAGACATTTGTGCAGATGGATTGTTTGCCATTGTACAACCTGGAGCTTTTATCAGAGCTTATGGCATTATTACTGGATCTAATTCATTGTCATCATCAAGCCTGAAAGGCATGATTATTATGTATCTTCCTACTCAGTTGTTCACTAATAGGGTAGGGTGCTCTTTTAGGCGCTTAAAGATGAAAGCAGGTGGTTTTGCTACAATTACTTGATAGAACTGAGGAGTTGGGAAGGGCTTAGCTGACCTAAAAGTACTGAATGCTTTCTTAAGCACTTAAGCATCTTAAACGTAACTCATCAGGATTCTTTCCTATCTTTTCCATTGTCCATATTGATTTCAACTAATACACTAAAAATTATAATACATGTGATGAAAACACTGAGTGGCAAAGACTGATTTATATTGCTGTATTGCTGCTGTTTGGATAGCCTTGCCAGATCTTTCCATGACTTCAAAGATGTTGAATAGCACAGGGACAGAGGACTACACCTCACAGGAGTCTTCAGATGAGACCTTTGAAGATGCAGGAACATTTATTCATAGTTACTTTCTATGTTCCTGTGGCCTGAGAAGGAGCCAGTGCTGTTTCACGGTAGTTAAAATTGCTGCCTGAGATGTCTGTTTATCTGGACAAGTAGCAAGCACTGCTTACCTAGCCCTGCAATGCCGGTAGCTGACAGTACAGGCTTTTTGTAACTGTTTTTCAAATTACCTTATGTAGATAACGGTTAATCTTAGAAGTGACTGTCCTAGGCTTTCTGTTATCTCCAGTATTTTCTTACTTTAGTCAGAATTTTATGTTCTGAAAGAGTTATAATTTTATGCCATAGAAGGGTGTAACAGATTAGGTTTCATGTGTGCTCTGCTTGGTTGTCAGCCAACAAAATAGCATTCTCTCATGCTCAAGTAGTGACCATGGCTCTAAATATTGCTGTGAATTTATAATCTGTAGCTAATTCACTTCTGGGCACAGTATGTTTAGCATCTATTAGCAGAAAAATCAAACGGTTTGTTTATCAATACCTTCTGGGGACATCATAAATTGGACGGGGCTCTGAGCAACCTGGTCTAGTTGAAGATGTCCCTGCTCACTGCAGGGGGGTTGGAGTAGATGACCTCTAAAGGTTCCTTCCAACCTAAACCATTCTATGACTCTGTGATTCTGAATACTGAGATGATTCACCAAGTTCTAATAATTTTCTTGACACTTTTTATCATACAGGTTCATAGCCAAGAACATTATGAGGCTGCAGCGTCTGGGGATAACCCATGTTCTGAATGCAGCAGAGGGGAAGTCATTCATGCATGTGAACACTAATGCAGAGTTCTATGAAGGCACAGGCATCAGATACCACGGCATTAAAGCTAACGATACACAAGAATTTAACCTCAGTCGCTATTTTGAGGAGGCAGCTGATTTTATTGAGAAAGCACTTTCCCAGAAGGATGGTAAGGCAAACTGAGATATATTTCTACCATGTTTTCCGTGCACTGCATATGTTTCTTGGCAATTTATTTTACTGTTTAAAATGGTTCTTTGCTCAGATTATCAGCTGAACAACCAAGTCAGGAATTCAGATCAAGGTTCTGGATCAAAGACCAGAATACACAATAAGATGTCTTAACCTTCTGTCTATAGATGCAGGTCTCCAGTACATGGCAAATGGAAGTCTGTCACTGTAGGGGTGACTTTGAAAAGTGAAACAGCTGCTACATCCTATAATAGTGCCTTTCTGGGAAGATGTGTTCTTATTTTTCCTTAGAAGTGGTAAATCACATGAAAAAAAAAAGAAAAAAATACGTTCAGGATCTAGAAGTTGGTTTAGGAAACTAGAAATTATAAATTAAAGGCAGAAGTGATAAAAGTAACGCATTGCTGAAGAGTACTCACACAACCTACTATATGTTTTTTATTTCCAAATGTACAGTAAGGATAGAGACTGTGGCCTTACGGATTTTATTACATTAAGTCATTAAATTATTTTATGTGATGATTACTTCGTTATTCCCTGGGATTGCAGGAAGGCTGGAGGTGATATTTGCAATGTTGTTGATTGCCACATTTCTCTACAGTGTGTTTCCCCAGGGTAGAAATCCTAGGATATAGTGCAGCGGGCCAGAGGGTGTTTGTTGTTGTCCGGCTATTTCAGCATACCAGTTATTTCTACACATGTTTAATTTCTTTCTTGCTTCATGACTGAACATGAAAAAGGAGGAATGACAACTCCCGCAATTCTAGAAGTTATTTTTCTGAAATGGGCAAAAGGGGTACTACAGCTATGATGTGCTTGTGACAGATGGAAAGAAATTTTACCACCAGTTTGGTGGAGTATGAAAAAATCTAAAAATTGAAATGCAGCTCTTCCAGTTAGCGTTGTGACTCACTGAAACAGGTTGCAGTAGGAAAGAAGAGTTTAACAGTGCCAGCTGTGCCATGACTGTCCCTACTCAGTTTGATCTAAATAGTTGCAGAGTCAATCTGAATTTACGGTAGCAGTTCTATTTGCTGATTCTTTCAGTCTTAGTCGTTGTCTACCATGCCTGCCACTGTTTTCTTACTGTGGTAAACAAAGAGGAACTTTGTAGCTGGGTGACACTGAAGACAGTTTTAAGATTAACTCGCTACTGAAATTTTATAGTTTTGTTTGACATTGAAGTGTAGAGTAAGAACAGTGAAGAGGGGTGCGGTAGTATTTTCCTTCAGTTTCATTTTAGCATTGTAGTTGCATGAAGTTCTGGAAGGCAGTCCTTAAGACACTGCCTTTCACAGAGGAAGGCTAGAAACCCTTTTGCTTCTGATTATTTGCAGATGGGAAGTCAATTCTCTTCCCCGTAAATGATCAAGAATCTCTGAATCTTGCTAATTTATAGTTACGGGCTCTCAAGAAATGTTGAGAATGAATTGTTTTAGTTGCTTAACTGGCTACTGAGCAGAGATTTGCCTTGAGCTGACAAGTCTCTGTAGCTCAAGGCAAATGCGGTAACAGGCTTTCTGTTGCTGTGGTTCAAAGCAAGTTGTGGTTAAGATGAAAATGTGTGTGTATGGTTCATCTGTTCTGTTGTCTCAGAAAAAAAATTACTCTGGAGATATGGCCCCAGGCCATATCTCCCACTGCATTTGGGAAGGGGAAAATTTTTGTGTCTGGAAAAGCAGGTCAAAGAGGAAGCAGCTGAGAAGCAATAAAATTGAGTTAGATTTCTCAAAGGGAGCAGTGGCCTGCTTTATTATTTTTGGATACCTACCTACAGCATTTACCCATGTGGTGGGTTGACCCTGGCTGAATGCCAGGTGCCCACCAAGCCACTCTCTCACTCCCCCTCCTGAGCTAGATGGGGGTAAAAATGTGACGAAAGACTCCTGGGTCGAGATAAGGACAGGAGGGTCACTCAGCAATTACTATCATGGGCGAAACAGACTCAACTTAGGGAAATCAATTTAATTTATTACCAATCAAATCAGAGTAGGATAATGAGAAATAAAACCAAATCTTAAAACACCTTCCCCCAACCCCTCCCTTTTTCCTGGGTTCAACCACTCCTGATTTTCTTTACCTCCTCCACCCAAGTGGCACAAGGGGATGGGGAATGGAGGTTGCAGTCAGTTCATCACACATTGTCTTTGCCACTCTTTCCTCCTCACTCTCTTCCCCTGCTCCAGTGTGGCATCCCACCCATGGGAGATAGTCCTCCATGAACTTCTCCGGCATGGGTCCTTTCCATGCGGTGCAGTCCTTCAGAAACAGACTGCTCTAGCATGGGTCTCCCATGGGGTCACAAGTCCTGCCAGAAAACCTGCTCCAGCATAGGCTGCTATTCACAGGATCACAGCCTCCTTCAGGCGCATCCACCTGTTCTGGTGTGGGGTCCTCCATGGGCTGCAGGGGGACAGCCTGCCTCACCATGGTCTTCAGCACCAGCTGCAGGGGAATTTCTACTCCAGTGCCTGGACCACCTCCTCCCCCTCCTTCTTCAGTGACTTTGGTGGCTGCAGAGTTGTTTCTCTCGCATATTCTTCTCTCTCCCAGCTGCTGTTCACAGCAGGGTTTTCTGTTTTTTTCCCCTTCTTAATATGCTACCACAGAGGCACTACCACCATCGCTGATGGGCTCAGCTTTGGCCAGCGGTGGGTCCATCTTGGAGCCAGCTGGCGGTGGCTCAGTTGGACATGGGGGAAGCTTGTGGCATCTTCTCACAGAAGCCACGACTGTAGCCCCCCCCACTACCAAAACTTTGCCATGCAAACCCAAAACAACCCAACAAATATGTAGAATGAGTTCCCTAATCAGTTAGCTGGAAGCATTTTATTGGTGCTGGCATAGGTGTGATTAGATGTTTCTGGTTCTTGTTGCTGCACAGTCAGCAGTTTCATTTACCTGAGTGTTAATGTGGCTTCATAAATGGCCAGAGGAGTAGCCAGGTATGATCCAACATGGAGTTAGCATAGGAATTGGCAGCAATGCATCAAAAAAGGCTGGTTATCTTTGAAGAGATGCAATATATGACAAACAGCATATTTCTCTGTCTTCAATGTATTCTAAACTTTGCATCATTTACTGGTCATCTTCAGGGGCAAGGCTTATTCTAAACCACAAAAGCCTGGAGAAGTGTAGTAAATAGACACAGTTTGACTATTTTTAATATAGTAAGAAATATGTTTCAGTGTCAATGTTTGATATACAACCATTTGTTTTCTGCATTATTCTTGATGACAAACAGTGTAGCTACTAAGACAGTGATAGCACCTTTCTTCCAAGTTCTACATGTCTTCTGTAGCATTCAGAATTTACATTTCTCAAGCTGCTGAAGGACTAATATTATTACACTTATAGCCCAGCTATTTCATGTTGCTTTTCAAACATATATTCCAGTATAACGCAAATTATGACATGTCTTCCCTGCAGGACAAGTGTTTGTGCATTGCCGTGAGGGCTACAGCCGTTCTCCTACACTGGTCATCGCCTACCTCATGCTTCGCCAGAATATGGATGTCAAGTCTGCACTGAGCACTGTCCGGCAGAAGCGAGAGATTGGCCCCAATGATGGCTTTCTAAGGCAGCTTTGCCAGCTCAATGAGCAATTAGTGAAGGAGGGCAAACTGAAGCCCTAGAACAGAGCACTGTAGTAATTTTTGAAGTTTCTCAAACCATTGGAGGACATCTTACGTGTTTTAGATTCCCAAATCCCAACCACCAAGCTAAATCACATAATGTGAGGGAGACAGGATTCCTGCTCTTGTCTAGTGAAAGTATCTTTCTTGAACTCTGGGTCTGTCTTTCAAGACGGCACAAAATTGTGTCACTGTTCAGACCTGTTGCAGTAAAGAGGTGTTTTTAGAGGGGTAACTCCAGTGATAACAGCTGTCTTCACATGTATTTCAGAGCCCCCTACAGACTCTGTAGCATTGAGTGCGATACATTTAAGCTTTGTCTTGTATCCCACCAGAGCACCATTTTCTGACAGCCCCAACACATCTCCTCACTCACTCTTAATTGAAGTACTGTATTTTCTAAGGCTTCTTTTTCATGCACACAGGTGCCTAAAATTTGAGTGTAGGAGCTTCAAGGAATGGAGAAGCACATATACAAATGCACAGGTGCACTCACTTGTAAAATAAAGTGTATGCAGTGTTGTGTTTAGTGTGGATTTATGCAATACACAGTGTTTGGTAGTAAAGCCATTCAGAGCCCAATCTTGATGCACACTGTATCTCCAAGAATATTTGCACCTCTTGCTGTTGTGATTGACTTGAAATAGTCTGATATTAAATGCTCTTTTATTTTTGTTTTGAAGACATACTAGAAAAAACATCAAGAGCAAATGTTGAGGAAAAAACTTGAGCAAGGAAGAAATAATGTCTGTATTTGGGAGTGCCTGTACTGGATGTATGATAAAGTCCTAAGTAACAGATTATAATGGCTCCTGAGGCTTGTATTGAATTACAGTGTCTCTCTCCCTTCTTTACTATCACTGTTTATTAACATAGAATGGAATGAGCGCATATGCAGATTACTTCCAGTAGGGCAGCACAGGGAGTGCTTACAAAGCAGTTCACAGAAGTACACTCTTGACTTCTTGGATTGCTTGCATGGTATCATTAAGTAGAAATGAGCATTGTTACGTACCACATGGAAGGGGAAACATTTCCTTTCTATTAAAATAAATGATGTCTTGATTCTTTTTGTCATACGGATGAAGTGAATCATTGCAATCTTGGGAGAGGGAGCTTTGTTTACAGCATGCCTGGCTTAAGTGTGTAAATATGTACCTGTGAGTTATAGAACTGTATTAACGCAATAGATCTCCCACTGCAAACTCGGAGTTGCTGGTTAAACTAACAGAACCTGGGACATATGTGTTCCCTCTTTATGCTTTAATGTATTTCTCGATTGAAAAGCTTAACACTATTTTAACCAGAAACACTGTTGTGTTAGTAACACATGTAAGCCCAGATCTAGTTTTGTATATTCAGTTCACTAATCAAAAATCGCAAAGGACGTACATTGTTTTACTTCTGGTTGTTGGGGTTGTGTGGTTTGGCAGGGTGGGAGGGACAGGGGGGAGTTCTGTACAGCTAGATAACTGTCTTGAAGTTAAACTCCAGAGGTGATTATTCTGGTTGAAAACCAGGCTTATTTCTGTTTCCTTGCACAGGATGGGAACTGCAAGTCAAGTAGCCTTTCCTCTTTTGTGCCCTTTAAAGGGACAACTGGGGAACGCTGTACATAACACTTTCACCTCCCTGCAGTCAGTCAGTATTTGGTGCTTGCTCTGAATGATGACGATTGAGTAATAACAAGCAGTAGTCACTTTAATCGGCTAATTACATACCTTTTTCCTTTCTCCCATTATATCAGTATTAAATTAATTGCTTCTTCAAAATTCCTAGTTACTAATTTCATGCTGTGTAGCTTAGGGAATAGGAATACTGGCCTTCTCTTTTCTACTATACTGATTATTTTGTACTGTGGTCTTATTTATAAATATCCTTTAAAAATTTTTACTATGGACATAGATGGTTTTTTTCTATCTTCTCTCACACCATGTATTGATAGTACCTATCCGCACTACAAGAAAAAAAAAAAAGAGGTTTATGTGAATGCACTTTCTTTTGACCTGTTACTTAGAACTCAAAAATTCCAGCCCATTAAAGAGCTAAGAAACCATTAGATTTTTGTTACTCTTCCATAGATTGTAAATTGTCAGATTAAATAGTTGTCAGATTAAAACCGGGATGGTTTATTAAAATTGAGTCTGTTTACCTTATGGTGATGTTTTGTATTTGTCAGCATCAAGAAATACTGACAAATCAAGACATACAGGAATTCATTCTTATATTCAAGATGTCTTTTAATTCATAGGACACTGCTCACTTCTAGTGGTAACTCCAGTGGTACTCTGGACCATTTATCTCAGTATAACAAAACTGATGTAACAAACATTTGTAATACAAGGGTAGAGAGGAAGAAATAAGAGTGCTATAAATTGATTTTTAAAATTGAGTTCTAAGATGGTATATCCTATTTTGGTGACTCAGTAAGGAAACCATTTCTAGCTCTGCTTTTGGAATGGCTAAAAATAGTTAGAATGTCAGGCCGCTCTCCGTTAATGGATCATACCCGTCCTCTTTTAGTCTTATCGTGCTGTTTAAGTACCATAGTGTTGCAAATTCCTCTGCTATTTTAGCTGGCTAAGTAGAGATTGTATGCCTCTAATACATAATGATATGCTGTATACTTCTAAATTTCTCTTTCTGATTGTAGAAGGAAAGATTGTATAAAAATGGGAATGAGAGCTTTCTTTCCATGTAATATGAAATTGAGAAAGTATTATACACCTTTTTATTCTTCTGCAATTACTGCACACCTGCCCTTTGCTGTGGGATGTTCCTTACAAGCATGCTAATTGAGGAAGATATTTTTTAAAACAAGTATTTGTTGCAAATAGCAACGTTACATTTTTGGAGTTGAAACCTCTTGATTATAGCTAAAATAGTGTGATTTGTATTTACATTAATGTTTATCCTGCATAGCAGTGTGATACTAGTGTAGATAGCACTCTTGGAGAATGGATGGGGTCTCTGTAAAATATGCATCTATCACAGAACAAAGACATCTACCATGTCAAATCCAGCACAAAGAAAGAAAAAGCAATAGCTTGGGGTTTTTGTACTTAAGAGTTAGTGAAGTTGGAGAGGGGGAAGAGTGGAGGTGAGAAGCTATTAGCATTTTATAGCAAGGAACAAAGAAGAAAGTCCAGATAGATAAAATGATGGTATAGGTAAAACTAAATTCACCTTCCACTCATACTGAAATAAATCTTTCTCAGCCATTGCATAAGCACAGGAGAGAAGTTTGTAACTAAAAATTAAGATTCAAAGCAAAAATAACATTTTCTGAGTGTTTTCTTCATCCTTTGGTCCTGCAGCTGAGATAACAATGTGGACAACATACTGTCGGAAAATACTTCATGAGAGAATGTTGCAATAGCTGCTGAAATATCTGTCACTGCTGAAAAGTGAACATTTCATTAAGTTATTTCAAACTCAGAATTAATAGCATCTGAATTCAGGACTAGCAGCTGCAATATGTTGTAATGTAATTCCATTTTTGAGCCTGTGTTAGTACTGGACATGTTTTTCTCCTGCAACTTGAGTATGCCTGGCTTACCTCTCTTGGTGTTGTGAGAATTAATTAATCTTCATAAAAGGCTTTGAAGATGAAAAGCACAGTGTATAAGAACACTACATGCTCTCTGAGTTTAAAAACAAACTTGTGTCAAATATATCTTCCTCCTGCTGAGCAAAGGAGAACAGCAGAAAGGATATTTGCAATGTCTGTTTTTATCATTTCAATATTTTCATTGATCTGTCTTCTGTTTTCATCATTTATCTTCTGTTGTCCAGAACTAATTAAATCTCTGCTGCTAGAACCAGAAGCAGGATTTTTTAATTTTTTTTTTATTATTAGTTCTGCTAGTTTACTATGTTTTTAGCACAGAGGGACTATCTCACTTGGTATGTCACAGAGATATCTTTTAAAATTACTTTCTGGGCTTTGCCAATGAGTAAAATTGAAAGCAGAACAGGCCTGAGAGGTATCTTCTAAGGATTTGTTCATGAGCATTAGTGCCCTATTCATTTCTTCTGTTCTGCAAACAAATCCTGGAAATGCAGATTGTGTGAGTAATTCAATTAAGTGTTGGGGTTTTTTATATTATTTTAATTCCAGTATGCCAAGGTTGCTGGCTAGCTGACTCACCAGATGGAGCTGTAGGCTTGTTATTCTTCACTAGATAGCCATCGTTCCATCCCTGAACAATGCTGTTGTGTGAATCTAATGTATTCTTGTCACTGAAAAAGGCAAACCACCAGAATGATTTATCAGTGTGTTTGCTGGTCTCTGGTGGGAGAATACTAATTCCATTTATTCTTGGCTACTTGAAGAACATCACATCATAGCATTTAGACTGATATATTCACAAGGCAGTATGTGACTCAGCAAAATTCTCATGAAACAGAGAAAAGTTGCTTGGGCAAGGGTGGCTTAGCAGCATCTTAGAAAAAGAACTATTTGAGAAGCAAACAGGTTCTTCTTGAAAATGTCAGAAACTGAATTCCTGGGTAGTGTGTAAATTATGAGCCATTGCCCACAGATAAGCTTAAATTAAACACATGTATCTTAGGGCCTGGATCCTATCAGAACACCCCTTGGCCCAGGTGTGGGCAGAGGGGAGTGCATAGGGAGCACCAGGAGTGACAAGTGACAGAACTGATTTCAGAAACTGGTTTATATGTGCCTGCCTTCATCATACAGTGTTGCAATGCAAGCACATCAGGACAGAAGTCTGAGTCCAGAAAGCAGCAGCAACGGACCCAGGCTAAGTATATGATACCTATTTAATCCTTGTACCTGCTCCCCGATATGTCTGATTCCTTCTACGCGTGGCTAAGGGTGGTGTTTTTTCAGCTCAGAAAATAGCATCCCAGTTCTGGTTATAGAGGATCCAAACTGAGTTCCACCCTGGTGGGGGAGGGTTCATTCTGAAAGCATCCTCGATAGGTCTTTTTTTTTTTCTCCTGTGCTTCATTAGCAGTGCAAAAATCAATTGATTGTGGAGGGCTGCAGCCCAGCCCATGCCTGCTTTGTTGCAGAAAGTACTGTGAGAAGGCAAGCAGCTACAGGACATGGAAGACTGTTTTTGTAGTTAAGGAATCTAAATGTCTATGGGATTTGGATTCTCTCCTTGCCTCTATTAGGCTGCCTTCCGAGCTTGTGGACAAGAAGTTTTAAGCCGGAGGCTACAATATAGCATCTGATTTTCACTTTTGTACATTTTTTGTTATTATTTCTCCCAGTGGATAATAGAGATAAATGTTAAGACATTTAACAGAGGAGATAGTTTAAGTACTTAGAGAAGCTACATCAAGATTTTTTTTATGTTTTATGTGTCAATTGATCACTATAAATGTGTAGGAGGCCTACACTGACCAATAGCTTTTGGAAATACTCTCCAAGCAGACATTACATAAAAAATAAATTAACAGAAGCTGACTTTGATAGATACATACAGTTCTGAAGTCATTTAAACAGGGGAGTGAATAGGTAACAATGGTTCAGTGATTACCAGTACTTAATTTTCTTTTGCTCTCCAGTTCTGCTTTTCAGCTGTACTCCATTGTGCCACAAGCTGTGATCTCACAGAATCATTAGGGTTGGAAAAGACCTCTAGGATCATCTAGTCCAGCCGTCAACGCCACACCACCGTGTCTCTAAACCATGCCCTGAAGTACCACGTCTACACATCTTTTGAATACCTCCAGGGATGGTGACTCCACCTCTCGGGGCAGCCGGTTCCAGTGCCTGACCACTCTTTCAGTAAAGAAATTTTTCCTAATATCTAATCTAAACCTCCCCTGACACAGCTTGAGGCCATTTCCTCTCATTCTATCACTAGTAACTTGGGAGAAGAGACCAACATCCACCTCACTACAAGCACTTTTCAGGTAATTGTAGAGAGAATCATAGAATCGCAGAATGGTTTAGGTTGGAAGGGACCTTTAGAGGTCATCTAGTCCAACCCCCCTGCAGTGAGCAGGGATATCTTCAACTAGAACAGGTTGCTCAGAGCCCCGTCCAACCTGACCTTGAGTGTCTCCAGGGATGGGGCATCCACCACCTCTCTGGGAAACCTGTTCCAGTGTCTCACCACCCTCATTGTGAAAAATTTCTTCCTT
>VZTV01063431.1:8622-60631 GCA_013400875.1 Anhinga rufa
GCTATCCAATACCAGAGAATGTAGCAGCTACAGCATTATTTCCCCCCCACCCAAAGAGAGCTCACTTGCAAAACTAGCTGGAAGTAAAGCATGATGGGAGGCTTGCAGCCTCTGGAAACTATTCTAGCTCATTCTCAGTTGTGCTGGAATGTTTTATATAGAAGGGAAAACAGAGTTTTATAGTCAAGACTCCAAGACCAAGCTAGAGTGGGTGTATGACAGACTCAGGTATGCTACTACCTGGAGAAGCACATAGCACATTTATACTAAGATCTTACCAACAGTAGTGATGGGCTTGGGGTAAGGTAACAACCCCCAGGTGTTGGAGGAGAAGAGGCCACGGCCATGAAAGATGCATGGAGCAAAGCCAATGTGCTTCTGAAACTTCTTCTGAACCCATCTTCCCCAGGAACCCTCCTCAAAGATCACCTGCTTGTACACTTCATTCTCCCCAAAGGAGTAGACAGGAACCAAGTCCGCACTAGAAAGAAGGAAAGATGTTAGGACCTTGCACCTCTGATCTCCAATCAATACTACAGCACCACACTCATTGCCATGTATGCTCCCAGGCTGCACATTTTCAGATTTTACTGGCCAGAGCTTTGTTTGCAGCAAAAGGTACTGCCATAAGTCAGCCAGGCTTGACATGATGTAGTAAATACACTTCTAAGGCATGCAAGAAGAGAATTGTACTGGCAATGGGCCTGTGAAACACTGCCCAGTCAGGCACTGAATGTGCTTCCATATATTCCCATCTCTGATTTTTGATGGACATCCCATTTCAGACACACAGGATCCCTGGAGATCACAGGGGCTGCTTTTAGGTGATACCCCATGCAGGTTACTGACACCTGCTTCCCCTTGCCCTGGAAACCTCCTGCTGTCTTAAGCAGCTTCTTATCCCTGTCCTCTGCTCAGGGGCAGAAGACAGGACAGGCTCGCGTGTCTGATGCTCTGAGTATATATGCACACAACACATCAGGACTGCAGAAAGGAGACTCCATCCAAGCCATCAGCTGCTTCAGGTGATGAGAGCACCTTTTATATGCTAGCAGTACTGCTCTAGCATTGAGGTTGCCTCTCACCCATGCCGTAGAGCCAGTTTCACAAATCCTTTTCGGTTTTTCAGTGTCACTGAGTTCTTCCCTGGGGTGCAGTTCAGGGACTCCGCTGCCCCTCCGACCACGATGATGATGGCATTGCCACTGCCGTTCTTGGACAAGATGTAGTCTATGCTGTCACGGTTCACAGGACATATACCTGCATATCCAAGAGAGACACAAGGGTCAAACTGCAAGATTAAGAATAGCCTGGGTGATCCTGAAGACACCAGCCAGTTGGAGCAAAAAAGGTCATGCCTTGATTGCAAGTTGAGTTGCCCAACTTCCCTGTGGTCATAGAGGGTTGTGTATATTATCAGGCAACTTGTTCCTCAACTAAACAAGCAGCTAATAGGCCTGGACAGCATTAGACTTGTCATAGACAAACTCCAACACCAGCTCTCAAAAAGTTGCCTTAACACAAAAGACTTCAAGGATTTTCTTCTGCTCTTAGTGATGCCAAAGGCAATCGTTTAAGACATCCTCCCTCCAACTAAAGATTGCACTAGGAGCTGCTTTATCCTTTGGGGGGGAAGCAAAGCAATGGTGTTATTTTGATGCACGAGAGAATTTGACCAGTTCCTCAGCAAAACCAGCTATTGGAATAGGTCTTCCTGTAGGATGATGGTTTAATGATACAAAAAGAATAAACTGTCAAGCCTTCCAGAGGCAGATATATTATGGATTAGTTAAAAAAAATAACTTTTCTGAACTAACATCTCAACTCTTGCATGGTAAGAGTGAAATCCTTTGCTCTCCTGGAAAGGAAGAGATGTATGGGACAGAGTGCTCAGGCAAATCCATACTCCGAGGTGAAGGTCTGGGAAGGTCTTTCTTTCTGCCCCACACTGGAAGGGACAGGACTGTACTACCAGTCCTAGCACTCCAGCTTTACAAAGCAATCCCTGCTCTAAAGCATCAGGGCCCACTCCAGGGATCTTACCATTCAGCCCAATGAAAGAGGGACCTTTTAATTTCTACTCCATTGCTCTGAAAATGCTAAGAAGTTTGACTCTACTCCTGAAACTCATGGTTTTATCCTACCGTTATTGTGAGAGCTTGCTCATGCCTCACATTTTTGGCCAGGATAAGCCAAGGAGAAGAGAGATGCCATCATTTACATTCCCATCCACACATCTGAGCTGTGTTGAGTACTTAAGGTCATTGCACTAGGAAGGGCAGTATTACACAATTTAATTTTAGAAGCTGATTCAGCACATCTCATGGTAGTCATCACTTAAACCAAGAACTAAATGATGAATGGATCCTGTGGGATTATACAGGGCAAGTCTGCAAGCTTTCATGTGTATTTGGGTAGCAAGGTCACCACCTAATCCCAGCTCCAAACCAGAGGAGCAGACCTTGCTTGAGACAGATCAGCTGGATTTGAAGATGAAAAACTCATTTCTTTCAGCACAGCTACATCTCTTTCTGACCACGTTTCCTTTGAAAGGCTCAGGCTATGCTCGCTGCTCCGTAGGACAGACGGAAGCCTTCGTACTTCTCCCATTCTCCACACTAAGGCTCACTTTGACTAGATAGCCCTGACTAACAGGGCTTTATGTTCAGCCATTTCACACTTGTTAGCAGGAGGAGATTACCATTGCTCACAGCACTGAGCACTGAAATCCTTCCTCCAGAAAATGCAGTGAGGCATGAAGACAAGTGGCAATTGCTGAATTGTGCTCTTTAGCACATTTACACAGTATCTAGGATTTTCTGGCCATCTCCTTACACCTTAGAGGATCCCTGCTGTAGATCTAATCTCTAGTAGGCTATAAAAATATTGTAATATGCAACAGTTTGTTATAAACCAACTAAGTATGTGTATTGGTACAGTGATATTTGTTAGGATTTCACCTGAAGTGGTTCATCCACAAAACAGAGGATTGAGGGAACTATCAGCACTTCAAGTGATGTTAAAGCCTTTGCAGCAACAGTATAGGAAAGTGAAGATAAATTATAGCTTTGAGAAAGTTAACTTTGTCCAAGAGATCACACCTACAGTCTTGCTTAAATCCTAAGTATAAAGGAAGCAGAATTTCCCACTGATTTAACCGTAATGCTCAGGGATAGCCAAGCCAGCCCTGTCAGCAATGATGTTGCTAATATCTACTCCTACCTTCCTTCCAAAAAGAGGGAAGCAGCTCTGGCTGGCCACAAGATTTGTTTACCAGTCAGCTTGAGCAGATTGAACATGTCTGGTTTTGGTTTTTTTTTTGTTTTTTTCTTTTTTTGTTTGTTTGTTTTTTGTTTTTTTTTTGTTTTGTTGTTTTTTTTTGATATAGAAAGGCTGATGCTGCGTGGAAGCTTAAGCAGCACATGAACTAAGTTTACAGACATGCTAGACTGGAAAGCAGATCCCAACTTNATTTTGTGGAATTCCCAAATTATGGGAATTAGGGACTTCAGGCAGCAGCTTCCATCTGGTGCAGGAAGACAGAAGCCAGCTTGAGATACTGCCCTTCCTAGGCAGGGACAAACACCTTTTCTGCACCAGATCCACTTAGTTTTCTTCTTCCTCACCAAATTAAGGCAGTAATCTTGGAAACAGTCAAACCTAACACATCGGAGCCAAGTACAGCTACTCCTACCCTCTCTCCAGCCATGAGAGACTATTCAGCCAAAATACTAGAGTGAGATACCTGCTTTAAAGTCATCTGTTGGTGAATCCGTTCCAGGAACAGCAAACAAGGCACTGGACTGTTCAATTCATGGTCTTTAAATGTTAGTCCCTCATCTCTACCTAACCAACAGGCATCCTTACTCTGAAAAGGAAACTCAGGCCATGCAAGAACACTGTTTCTTGAGGCTGTCAACACTGTTTCCTCTGCCCAGCCATAACCTACAAGCCCTCCATCATTAAAATACTGGAATTCATTAGAACAGACCTACTAATGTCATATCACTTGTATCACTGCCTATTCCCTGTGACCCATCTTTTCAGGGAAGGGGCTCTTCTGAACAGCTGAAACCATGCAATACCCCAGACTCTTTACTCCTGGCAGGTACCTAGAAGTGTGGTTGGGTGAGGAGGACATCTGTCATCACCATAAGACCTAGATGCACGACAGCTCATGCAGTGATGAGCCCAGGAGCAGAGCTAGCCATGGTATTCACATTTCACAGGCTAATGAACACTGTTTTCATTTAGCGTGACTTCCTCATCTACCAGTACCTCCAAATGATAGCTAGGACAACTTGCTCCCTTGTCTACATCTTCCTCACCCACAACTACAGATGCCAGATATCTTTACTATGCCTTTCGACAAGAATATCTTTGAGGTAAGGATGAATGCAGAGAAGCAGCAGTCCCCACAGCCCAAGCTAGTCATTTATTCACAACTTCCTCCAGAAAACTATATGAAAGCAATGTTTGCGTGATGCTACCAGAGAGAAGTGGTTACATGAGCTTCTGCCACAGCTTTTCACTTTAAAGAGGGGAAGACAGTTCAGAGGCAAGGGCATGAGTAGGAGGAACAAAGTGGTCTTGCACTTACCGCCTGACATTAAGTAGTCCCTCAAAATGGGCATCCTGAAGTTCCCAGCCAGGGTAGCAAGATATGGTCGGATCCCAGGGAATTTCTGACTGACACCAGTGGCTTCTGTGCTGAAGTTGCAAAAGGCACCCAAACCCATGATGCCATGTGGATGGTATCCAAAAATGTAATTCCTGGTGGTCAGCAGATTGTGGGTTTTAACCAGCTAGGAAAGAAGAGAGTGAGCTCACATGAAGACAGATATTTTCAGGTAATAAGGAAAAAATGGAGGAAAAAAGTCAAAGTCCCCAGCTTTTGTCTCTCTTCCCACTAGGGAGAGCAGCCTATGAGCTGGGGTATGGGCTATCCCGGATTTCAGAGGCTGTGGTAAAAGCAGCCACTTAGACTTCAGTTTCCCAAGCAGAGGAAGCGGAATAGACAGGCTGGTCTTGTACACAAGAAGACTGCCAGCCAAGCAGGAATAGGGTTTGGGTTGCAGGAGCCTGTGTCCTTCATTTCTCTGTTCCTCCCAAAAGTATTCTTGCAAGCCTCTTGCCCAAACCAAGTTCTTCGTGGCCCTGTAGCCACAGCTACGCCTCCTTCCAGGCCCTTTCTCAGCACATTAGTGGCTCTCATCCCAGTATGAGGGGCAGAAGAAAAATAAAAATCAGTGTGTCTCGTAACAGAAGCAAGTTTGCTTAATACCTGAAAAAAGACCCAACCACTTAATGTGCCTGCTGGCCACCCTCCAAGAGGGAAAATGTGCAGAAAGGTGGCTTACCACTGGAAACTATCCCTCCTTTTAAGAGGTTTTGTTCTGGCCTACACACCAAAGGGCCAACAAGACACCTCAAGCCACCCACAGCAGCACTCCAATTTCTGCAGGACATGCTCCAGGAGCAGTGATCATATTGGTTTCGGGTTGGGCAATATTCCTAACCATTTACTTGTCTCTTTGCACAGCATGGACGCTCCAAAGCTGTCTTAGCCATGCACAGCACAAACCATGCTCTGGTACCGCTACTGCCAAAGGATATTTGTTTTATATTATAACTAACAGCAGCACCCCGTGCATCGGAACATCTTCCCCTGGCAATACGCCAGCGGTCTGAGTAAGCATACAACAGGACCGCTGCATCACCCTACAGAAGCAGGGATCACATTTGATTTTTTTTCAGGCTGCAATGGTGCCAGTCTTTGCTGCCTGCAACACCCCAGCAGTTCTTAGGCCAGGGCACGACCTAGTTGCACCTTCAGCATGAGGCGCTAAACAACTGCACCCCATCCTCCAAATCGTATTTCCAAAGGTCACTCTGTGTCAGCTCCTATAGGAAAAAGCGCAGATTTCCAAGACGTCACATCAGCATTACATACCCCGCTGCCTTGGCCAAGAAGCGTTCTTTGGCAGCAAGCAAGCAAGTCTGTTTTGTTGAATCACGCTACAGGGAGCTGAAGTGCCATTGCGACACACTGAAGCAGCATGTCCAGAAATTTGATTCCCTCCTCCCCACGTTCCCACAACTGTCCCTAGATGAGGCTACAGCACTTGTGCTATTTAAGGCAGCAGCTACAATACAGGCGTGACACAGCAGCGGGTTAAGCATGTTGAGTACCCCTCTCCACACTTTCCTCTAGCCTTGAGGTCACATAGGGCTCCAGGAAAGACTGGAAACCACTCTCCAGGAAAGACTGGATAGGGGCGGGGGAAGCAATGACATGGTAAGCAACCCCTCCATCTGTCAGCGTGTATTGGAGAGACTCAAGGTCTGGTGGCTACAGACACAGGTGGCTTGGTTTGACCAGTGGCAAACGCTCCTCCTTAGGGCTCTTGTCAGAGCAGGGTGGTGATTTCCAGGCTCCAAGCCTCATCCTTCACCTGCACAAAGCACAGCTGCTTTAAAAGGTTGCCAGCTGAAACGGTCTGTCCTTGTTGCTCTGGAGCACGAGGCATTTGTGAGCTGAGCTTGGCAGAGCCACACATCTGCTCTCATACAGGAAACATGTTGTTCCCCTGCTGCCAGGCATGGCAAACACCCTGGCTCCAGCCCCTCCACCACGTGCAAGGACACCCAGTGCCCAGTGGAGCCCATTGCTTGCATACCTTGTATGACCCCCAGCCAAGCTGCCGCCTTATCTCTGTCTTTGCTTCCCAAGACCTCCTGTTATGGAGGCTTAGGGTTGGTGATACCCACCACGCTCACCCACACCACTTGCACAAGTAGTGCAGGAGCAAGGCAAGGGGTATGCAGGGAACCAACTCACCTGCACACCCCGCCCACGGCAAGGCAGAACGGGGGATATCTGAGCAGCACTGGAGACTCAATGAGAATCAAATGCTCACAACAGGGATTTACAGGTCTGAGAGTCAGGCTGGATATTCATATATATGTGCTTTTCCCCAGCTTGTCCCATGCAGGCTGTCACTGCCCTCCACAGGCTGTCCCACAACAGATGGGTTCACAGTAGGTGAACATCTCTTCCTCCAGCCAAGTCAAGCCAGGGCAACCAAAGACTACCAGGCATCAGACAGGTTTGTGCACTTATCTGCAAGTGGTGCAGGTCTTAGCCTGGGGCCTCATCTGCCAACACCAAAGGCAGAGCCTTCATGTCTGCCTAAATTTAATCTAGAAGCAGGAATTTCTGAAGTGCTGTGACCACTTCTTTCTAGTCTCAAGCAAGACTGAAGCTTTCCTTAGGAGGCTGATCACTCACTACTAGTTTCCTTGCACCTTTTCCCTTGACAAGCAAACACTGAGCTGCTGTGCTGACTTATCAGGTTGGTTTAAGGAATTGCTGTAGCTGCCATTTGACAACACTTTTACAACTCTCTTCTGAACTTCCAACATATTTTTCCTTTTGCCTTCAAGGTCTTTTCCAGTCCCACACAGCCCTCAGCTCCCTGAAGCCTGGGTGCTCCCATGATGAAAAAGGGGCAGCATGTCCTTGCTGCATCCCAGCTGGATGATTACAGTGCTGGGACTGAAGCTGGACCTTCACCCCACTGCACTAACATGCCTTCCTAGCTGCTGTCTGAGACCAAACCTGTTTCAGTGGGAGCAAAGGTCCATCTATCTGCTCTAGTAAGAGAGATTTCTTTAAACAGATCTAAGCCTGCCTACAGAAGCGATAAAGCAGTGCAATTAGAGTAAAGCCTAGCATTAATATGAGTGCCAGATACGCCCAAAGAACAGTACAGCCCATATTATTTGTAGGAACAGGATGAGTAAGTAACACATTCAAGTGTGGAGAAAGGGGACTGCAGAGACACTGCTGCTCAGCACCAGGAGCCAGCAAAGAGCAGGATGAAAACAAGTGGTCTAGGTGGGTGCTCAGCCTACCTGCAAGCTGAGCAGCACAGCAACCACAGAAGCATGCAGAAAGCCGAAAATTAGAGCTCCTCCTGCAAGATCCAAGCAGCCATAGTCAGCACATGAGCTTGCAAAACAACCGAACAATTGCAATTGGCTGCCCCATGCCCAGCAGCACTATGGAAGAAGCTATCTCACCTTCCCAGCAATGCAGGCCAGGACCTGAAGACCCCTCCAGGCTCTCAGTATTACCACTACGCTACATCAGATGTAGGAAAAAGCCTCCGTTTCCATTCATCTACAACAACTAAGGAGAGGCTTTACTGGGAAGCCAGCCAAGTCACAGAGTGCAAGACAAACGCTGCAAAAAAAGTCACTGCCTTGCAACAGTCCCTGCTCTGGCACCCTGCTGACTCTCCCCTCTCAGCAGGAGACTGAGAAGATCTCACTGCACCCGTCAGAAATGCTCACTGCTTGAGAAGGGTGAGCCAAAGGTCTGCAGTCCTTGCTCTCTGAAGTGTTATTACCTATGGAGATAAGCTCACATGCTCAGGTGATAGCTTCTTTAGATTGTGGCACTCCCCACATAGAATCACAGAATCATTAAGGTTGGAAAAGACCTCAAGGATCATCAAGTCCAACCATCAGCCCAACACCCCCAGTCCTCCTAAACCATGTCCCCAAGTGCCACGTCTGCACGTCTTTTGAACACCTCCAGGGATGCTGAGACTCCACCACCTCTCTGGGCAGCCTGTTCCAATGCCTGGCCACTCTTTCAGTAAAGAGGTCTTCCCTAATATCCAATCTAAACCTCCTCATTATACCCTCAGATCAGCAGGATGTGCTCAGGAGGCTGCTGGGACCTTGCCTGCCTCGGCAGCAGCAGGGTTGAGTCCAGCCAGGCGCACAGCACCACGCTTGTACCTGCAAAAGCTCAGGCCTTACTTGGCAGCTCAGCACCAGGATTTAACTCACTGGAACCTTCCTCAGCTGCTTCATGCACTGCTTAGCTTAAAGCACTATTTGCAAGGCCAGCCACTAAGCAGCAAACTTAAGCTTCTAGTGCCCTAAAATAGCTTATTACGGTCAGAGCAGCTGCATGGAGACCCAGTGAATGTGAACAACCTCTGCTCATGCTGAGAAATTGAGCCAGATCCAGGCTGGTTCCCAAATCCAGCTGGTATTACAAAACATGACCTAGTATCTCCAGAGACAGGTACAGTAGTCCTCCTGGTGTTTCAGGATGGGACGCACTGCTGACTCAGGTGGAGACCAAGCCTAATCAGCATAAATATCAGAGCAGAGCATGCTTCTCATGCAGCTGCTCTGAGAAAGGAAGCCTTATGCCAGCAGGCAGAACTGTGGAGGGATGCAGCAGACCTAGCCACAAGTTCTAGCTTATAGCTTTGCTAGAGGTCAATACTGGTGGCATTTCAGTCTGGCCAGATCCAGCCTGCGTCCTCAAGACTGAGCACACCAGCCAGGTACAAGGAAACCCTGGCCATCAGACTTGCAGCCACTGAGGACTTTATACTAAGAGGCCTCCGCTCCCAAGTTTTTGGTGCTACAACTGTCACCCACTGGGAATTGGGTCCCCATTCCTGGGGAGGTGGCCTAGGGTTTTGGAAAAAAGTTTGCAAAACTGCTTCCTATTTATTTCCTGGAATAGGAGTAAAATCTGAGCTAATATCCTAATGCAGGTGGTACCTCTGTGATATGGATGCAGCTTACACAGCTCTATGGGCAAAGCTTCCAAAAGCTGAGTTCAGTATTACAAATGCTACTGGTGAGATTGTCACTGGTGTGATCTGCCCTTGCGGTGCTCAGTGGGCGCATGGCACAGGATGAGGTGCAGCAGATGAATGCCCCAACAAACCATGAGCCAGGGAGACAAACCAAGCTCTGGTAAGCCATTGCACAGACAGTTCAGGATCGAGTCAAGGTGAATTTTGCAAACAGAGGATGCAAACTAGTGGCTGTCTCTAGACCAGTCTCCCTCTTGACTGAAGACAGGTAAATAGTTTGTCCAAGGAGTTCCCATGCTCTTAGCAAGTTCAAGCCCAAGCGGTTCCAGTGGTTGGTACCACTCCTTATAAGAGATAATATTCATGCCCATAATTGCAGACAACCAACTCTAGCACCTCACAGCCCCATGATTCCTGTAGCAGATTTTAACAGACACACAGCCAGCTGGCTGTTCCCCCATAGCAGGTGCAGGAGTTATCCCACAGTGTCAACTCTCATTTGCCACCCTTTGCATACCACTGTTATGGTTTCAGCTGGGATAGAGCTAATTTTCTTCACTGTAGCTGGTGCAGTGCTGTGTTTTGGACTTAGTATGAGAATAACACTGATAACACACTGATGTTTGGTTGTTGCTGGGTAGTGCTGAACTAGTCAAGGACTTTTCCAGCCTCCCATGCTCTGCCGGGTGCACAAGAAGCCGGGAGGGGAGGGGGCACAGCCAAGGGAGCTGATTCAAACTGACCAAAGGGCTATTCCATATCATATGACGTCATGCCCAGTATATTAACTGGGGGGGTTGGCTGGGGCAGGCAGCAATCGCAGCTGGGGAACCGACAGCGTCGGTCAGCGGTGGGTGGTGAGAGGTTGCATCACTTGTGGGTTTGGGGTTTGTTTTTTTTTTTCTTTCAGGCTTCATTCCTCTTCCTCGTTGTTTTCCTCTTTATTATATTATCGTTATTATTGTTATCATAATCATTGTTATTATCATTACCATTATTATTGTTACTATTTTATTTTAATTAGTAAACTGTTCTTGTCTCAACCCACGAGTTTTCTTGCTTTTGCTCTCCCGATTCTCGCCCCCATCCCACAGGGGTGGGGGGAGTGAGCGAGCGGCTGCGTGGTGCTTAGCTGCTGACTGGGGCTAAACCACAACAACCACTTACCAGTGGGTTCTGTAAACCCCGCACAACTCTACCCCCTTAGTGACAAAAGAATTACAACCATAAGAGGTTCTTGCAAACGGACTGCAGGAACTAGCAAGTATTTACCCAGAGCAGCAGAGAAGTTCAGTTTATCTACCCAATCTCATCTCTAAACGTACTTGAACAACCCACCTGTTTGACAAGCTTCTAATGTCTACAGCGGATCTGACCCGCGTGGCTGTGCGAAGCATGTTTTTGTGAAGACGGGAGCTAAATATGCCAAAGGAGAGCTGGAACAAGGGGACAAGCCATTACTGGTGACCCTCTTGAATCAAGTCCCCAGGAGAAACTAGCCCATTTTAGCCTTCAGCAATATCAATAAGGCCGGGTTTGTTGCAGTACTGAGGACTTGGTATTAGAGGACAACTCATCGGAGACCCTTCAATACTAGAGCATGCTCCGCTCTCCATTAGCTCTGAAACCTGGGTTGACCAGCCACTTGCAGCCTGTGCAGTAGTAATGAATTTTTCCATGTACACCTACATTTGCCAAGAATTACCTGTTAATAGCAGCAAGAATGTGGCCAGAGTGTTCACCAGCAGCATGTTCAGGCACCCTGAGAGTTCAAATGACTTTGCAAAGGAGGAATCCAGTCTATGCCACTTTGGCTTCCTACTGGAATTGGATTCCCTACTGCCTTCTGAGGTTGGACTATCTTAGGGCAAGGTGGTTCATCAAAAGCCATGACAAGGTCCCTCCCTTTTACTCAGGCTGAATAAAACTTGCCAACAGCCTTACATAATAGTCCTTTCAGCTGTGTGTCCTTCCAAAGAGGATCGAGTTCCCTCCTAGCTGAATTTGGCCCCTGCTCCCTTCCAAGTCCTTCAGCTAATTCTGCAGTCCCCAGAGCAGACTGGCAGCCCTGTCCTCTGCAACATGTCTGAACTTGCAGGGAAAACTCAAGCAGAAGGTGAGCGAGTTACAAGGTGGAGAACTGGAGCTATTCCCACTGCTGGAAGCCACCCTTCCCCAAAGCAGCTAGACTTCAGAACGGATTTCACCGCCTCCTGCAGAGCAGTAGTATTTTTGGTTTACCATGTTCCCCAGCTATTCTTACCAATACACTGCTGCCTTAGGATGTAACTGGAAAACAGACCAAAACTGAGCTAGATTTACAAGAGAAAAGCAGTAGGGCTAGGCACAACACAGGACTGCTGCAGCACAGAAGAGAAGCTGGAGAGATGAACAGGGAGCCTTAGTGCTACAGGACAGATTGCCTCAAGTCATCTGGTGATAAGACAGCAGAAGCAGCACCTTCTACAAATCATGATACCATTTCGTGATGCATTTCAGATTTTATAACCACAGCTGCTCCGAGCAGTAGTATGGCAGTGATAACTAAGCCATGTTCTGCTTACAGTTCAGTGTCATGGATAGACTAGTGTAGGTACATCATCATCTCCACAGGGGTTATTACAAGTCAGTCTAAAACAGTTAAGTCCCAGCGCACAGAGTTAAACTGTTACTTACTCTTATTGGAAAATAATCCCTGAAGTACCTCCATATAGCCCAGTTTCTCACCCACTGGGATCTTCTTCCACCTGAAGAGAAAGAAAAAAATTAATGTTTTTAAAGCTCTTTCCACATGGCTGCCCACCAAGAAGCCTAGAGGACTCCAGATAGTTTGCTATCTCGCTAGAGAAATCAAGAGTTTCATTCCTCTAAGTGGGACATCTGCATCTTTCACTAAAATCAGGTGAAACCATCCATGCTCAGGACTTCAGGGTACTTCAAGCTAATTAAGGCCTGACTACAAATACAGGGTAGGATCTGACTTGATAATCTGTTGTAGCTGGGCAATGGACAATTCAAGTTAAAAACACCTCAATGTTAACCTCAGATTCATCCTTTGGCCAAGATCCTGGATTATTTCAGTGGTCTTGAAGCAACGGAGAATTGTGCTAATTGGGCTAGGAAAGGAGTTGCCATCAAAGCTTGTTGCCCTTGCTGTAGTGGGTTTTCAGAGCTGGTTTCTACAGGGTGTTCTCTGAAATAAAATTTTCTGCTTTATTTGCAACAGCACTGATTCCATAGGGGAGCCACACCATAACCTGAACCTTGCAAGAGCTGGAGAGGACAGCAAGATCTTGAATCTTTATATAGATCTTTCTGGCCTACAGGAAGAACCTGAGCCTTATAAATACGTTGCTAAAAGCTAGGTGCAGCATGATATTAGTGAATGTTATTTTGTATTGCCCTCAGCATCAATAAAACCTGCAGTCACTGCTTATGCCGAGGGCTGACATTTGTATGCATCACTGAATAATGCTTCTGGTCACTTATTCAGCCAAGTCCCACTAAGAAGGGAAGTCACCCATTATAAGGAAGTGCTTCTTTGCCCAAATGTGAGGGCAGGGATATTTAAACAGCAAAGATCTGTTCTGCAATATTTACCTTTCTTTGGTGTATTCCAGTCAAATACCAGCCAGGCTAAATAGAGAGCAGCAATCGCCCAGCAATCTGTGCACAGTATGTACATGAGGATTAAAGTGCAAGCAACACCTGGACAGGTCCGAGAAAGAGAAGAAAACAAGATTGCATCAGGTTTTGGTCTGCATTTACACTTGCATTAAGAGCCCCTTGCCTTTTGACCCTTCTATACTAAAGTCTTAGTCTCAATCTGATGTCATTAATCCTCAATCAAATCGGATTTAGCTAAAAACCCCTTATGTAGGACTGAGACAGCTTCCTCTAAAGCTACCTGCTTTGAAGTACCTCAGCCTCCCCTTCATGGTTCCTCCAGGTCTCTCTTCTATAATATCTCCAGGTAGGGCAGCTGCTTCACCAGGCAAGAGCAAGACTTTACGAGCATCAAGATTGCTTTGCAGCCCACACCAAGGGCGTTTCTTCCACAGTTACACAAATCTTCCCCACATTACACCAGCTCTACACCAGCCATCCCACCCAGGTGCCAGAAATCCCACCCACAAGTGATGTTGCCATTCTAGCACAAACTAAATTGGGAAGAAACAGGGAGACTTGCGAGACTGACTGTAATCAGTCTCTTTCTCTAATTTCATTATCAACAATACTATGGAGCAGAGCAGCCTGAGGCTTCACATAAAAGAAGTACCCAGAGACAAACAGTCTTTATCATTTTACTGGTCTAACACAAACACTCCTTGCCCATTTCTGGCACCTCTTGGAAGGAGACCAAGAGGAAGGCAATCCTGTTGCCACCAGTTGCATCAGTTACTCGTAAGAAATTTCTTCTGTGAACATTCCCATGAGTGAGTCAGGTAAGAGATTTCCAATTACTTCGGTCTGATTGGTATGGTAGACACAGACATGAGCTAAACATCAGTAGGTCTTTCCATAGCTCCTATGTTTTTATAGAGCCAGGCAAATTAATTTATTGCCAAAATATTGAAGTATGCAAGTGTGCTTTACAATAGGTCTTAGGAGACATGGGGGTGTTGGGTTGATGGTTGGACTTGATGATCCTAGAGGTCTTTACCAACCTTAATGGTTCTGTGATTCTATATCCCCACACCCCAGGAGCTGTCCTGCTGCAGTGCATAGCTAGTAATTAATGTTTACGTAAAAGTTAACATTTTTCATAGAATCGTTAAGGTTGGAAAAGACCTCTAAGATCATCAAGTCCAACCATTTTGCATTAAAAGTCTTCCAGAATAAAGAAAAAAAAAAAGCTTTGCTTTCAGCCAAAAGGGGTTACTTACCCATGATAAGGAAAGTGAGAACCCATTGCAGCACAGAGATGATCTGGAGTTGTTTCTCTACTTTGGATTTAGATAGCCAGAACAAATCTTGCAGAGCAGAAAGAATGCTCGATCCTGTGCCTAAGAAAAAAAAAAGAAAGTAGTAAAGTTACATTTTGCACACTGAGCAAAGATAGCAATATTTTCCTTCCAAATATGGGGTTTTAAAAATCAATGTTTGTGCAGCTTGCTTTTAGAGCAAGGCTTGTCAAAGGCTAGCATTTCCCATGAGTTTAGGCATCCTGGAAAGGGAGGGGTTGCCATCTGCAAACATCCAGCTGTTTTGGGGATGCTGGAGGGGATTAATGGGTAACACCAGTTCCCACATGAGCAAGCCTCTATTCACTTGACCATAAGAAGTGCAGACAACATTAACACATTATCCTAACACACACCCCTCGCTTCAAACTGCCCATTCCTAGAACTGGTCTTTGATAACAGGAAAACCCATGAGTTTACCATAAAGATCAGCTTTCCCCAACCACAGGCAAGCACATACCAGGCTGCGGTCTGAACTCCATGGTTGCTCATCCACCCTTCACCGGGACCATTGCACAGCTCCCAGTGCATGTCCAAGGGAAGCCCTGCACTCCAGCCTTACACAGCTCAGCCTAAGGGCTGGTAGAGCAACACCTCAACCCACAACCCCAGGGGCCCACAGCTCCAAATAGGAAACTATCACAATGTTTCTAAAATAGTAAATGAGGAAGGAGTTGAAAGCCACTCTTAGAAGCTTAAGCTATTCAAGTGTGCGGGACCCAAGGAAAATACTGAAGTGAAAGACTTGATTTCTATATGAGGAACCACCTACTGCAGCGTTTGCTGGTATGCTCAACTACCTCGAGAAAGCAGCACTTCCAAGTGTGTTTTCCTTCCCTTCTCTTCATTAATTTACTGCACACGCACCACAATAACTGGCTAAAATGCAAATCAAGCTTCTGGCCTATAAACAAACCAGGAGGTGTGTTTACATATTTCCTTTTCTGTTTAAGGATCAACCTGTTATTAGAAGGGGTGCAATGCTGCTAAGCAGCTATTATATTGAATGGGTTCAGCCCTTGCTGTTGCTGACAAGTGATACCCTAGCAAGTGCTCACACTTAGTTAGATGGAAGTCTGATGGAGAAGAGCCTCTTCTCTAGATGTAGGCAGGTACTAGAGTTTTGGTAGTTTCCACAAAGGAGGTTTCACTAATGCATCCTTTAAATATGCAAAACACCACTGCAATCTTTGCTACCTGTTGCCCTTGCTGATAGTCTAGGCAATAGGATCAACGCACAGTCGCTGCACCTGCAGAACTGTTTATTAGTTTTGCAGCTTCTCTGGTGCCCCTCTTAAATGCCATTTAATGTTAAGCCTGCGCACGGACCCTAGGATTGACAGCCAAGTGCTGAGCATTTCTGCTAGTAAACAGCAGCCAAGAGCCACACCAGACCTAAATCTAGAGCCAGCCCACCCAGCCTAGGCCCTTGGCTCTGCTTAGTCTATGTTGAATGAAGAGTCCTTGCAATGGGCTAGGCATTAAGTACTCCAGGCAGACCACGTTTTGGTCAAGGATAGATCATGTCACTGCAACTGCCAGTAAACAGAAGCCTACAGCACTAACCCAGGCTGAAGCAGCAGCTCAAGTTGAAGGCGACTCTTTGCGAGATAACAGTACGTGGTGTGTCCACTCTTAACACTGCCAGGATCTCTCCAGTTTGAGGTGAAACAGGGCAACCTGCTGATGAGTTAAACCTCCACTGATTTGTAACACCAGAGTGCCTAAGCAGGAAGACTCAGAAATCCGATGCTGCAGCTCTTCACATTTGACAGTAAATGCCCAAATGTGGGGTGATAAACTCCACCCCATTTTTTAAAGACCGAGTCACCTGTGCGAGGGTGAGAGAAATGTGATGTTCCTGCCGAGGGGCCATAGCCTAGGGGCAGCCTCCGCTGCAGCTCTAGCAACCTGCTGCCCCAAAAACCTGGTTTACAAAATTGCACGTGGACAGACCTCATGTGGCCTGAGGACTGATAGATACTAGATTAAAGGAAGCTTTTAGCAATAGTGGTGTCACTGGCCATATCTCTATGCCCTCAAAATAAGCCAAAAGTCTTAGAGTTTATTTGTGATCCACAATAAAAGCCCAGCCCCATGTAATTTAACCTTCCAGCACCTGTAGTTACACTACCAGCACATCTTTGGATTGATGAATCCAACACTCGAGCCTTGGATCAGCTAAATCCCTACCCTCTCCCCCAAAGAACAACTGTTTATCCCTCCAGATGAGAATTTGTTCTTCAGCATTTTCTAGATGCTTTAACAAATTGTAGGCATTGCTAGCCCTGTAAATAGACCAGTATTGGATAGCATAAGTCAACCTGTCAACTTGTTTCCCAAGCCACATTAAGCTTTTCGTAGCAACCCTCAACTATCGCAGACAGAGGGAAGGCACAGGTTTGGCAGAGAGCTCTGAGCAGACAGCTGAGCACCTGCCCTTGGACAAGTGGTGTCCTGGGTCAGTTATTTTCTGAAGGCAAAAACATCCTTCACAGATCAAGATTCCCATCACCAGAAGAGCCAGTAGCTACCATAGGCTGAATAATGTTAACGTTTAATTCCCAGCTGAGGTCATAGAAGAAGTCCAGTAGCAATGGAAAGGACTGTGGGAATGGGCAGAGGGGTGACCTGGCAAGTCCGTGGCCTGTGCATGGCCCACCTTTGCACCAACCACCTGCGGACTCCAGATAGCGCTAAAATCTGTAATTGCCCAGCTTGCACTGGGTCTGAGACAGCCATTTCCAGCCAGTCCTCAGCTTGCTGTTCGACATGTCAGACTTAACATTTTGTGTGTGCAACCCTCCATGCAAGCCTCGGCTCCTTTCTCCTCCAGCAGCAGAGCTCCAGCAGCCAGGAGGCATTTTTGGGAAGACCCTCCATGCTGTGGAGAACGAGGCCACTTACGGGTGACAGAGCAGAAGAGCTTTGACAAGTCAACAGAAGTGCGTTGTTTTGGGACTCAGCCACAGCAGGATAACCCGACACCGATACCTGGGTTTAGTTCTTTAAAGAAAACCCTTCCTTTTAAGGGCCTACCTGTGGGCCCACACCAAGCGTCGTTCACGTATTAAAAACCCAAAGGAGAATTAAGCATAGGAAAGGCAATTTCTAACTTTCAGGGAATACATTAGCCTAATAACCAAGTTTAATAAGGCCAATTCAACATATCTATGATTAACTTTGAGGCAAAAGATACTGTATAACCCAGCCTTTGGTATCCATTTTTATCAGTCTTTTCTCAAGGAAATATTTTGAATCCTGGAGGAACACAGACCTCCATCTTCTGCTGCTGAAGACAGTTGCTTGCCATGTGCTGGCTACCCATGTCTACACATTAGAGATCTTTGCAACAGCTTTCCTGGTATCAGATGAGATCCTGAGCCCCTCAACCCACACTGCAGCTTATGCCCCGAGTACTGATGTGATACTGCCTGCACTAAGCCAGGCACGGCTCTCAGGGATGCAACTTGCCAGGACAAAGAGGGACTTCTCCAGGAGACCTCACTGCTGCTCGGTGACAGCAGCCATCCGCAGCCTTCCAGGGAAGCTCAGCAACATTAGCCAGCTGTCCCCCACCTGGTGATGGGCTTAGTACACTTATTTAATTCCAGCAGCTGTCAGAGTCAAGCATAAGAGATGCTACCAAGGAAATCCTGGAGTCAATGAAGGGTTTGACCAAGCTTCTGACTCACACCTGCAACAGAGACTCAGCTAGGGATAGCACCCAGTGCACTTCCAGCACAGTTTGTTCCAGATGAAGTGGTCAAATACCATGACTTACCTAGGCAAGGAGGCAGACCCAAAGGTCCCAGGAGAGGAAGTAAACAGGACTTTAAATCTAGACACCAGAAAACCCAATCCACACCACTTAATTAAAAAGCAGTCAAATAAATTAGCTGAGAGGAAGTACAAGTGTTACAGATAGTTAAAAATACACTGAAAGCTTGTTAAAGCCAAGCTTCATCTGCCACCTTTTCAAGACAACTAGCATATTAACTCTTGGCCAAGAATTATACTGCATCACACAGTTTATTTAGATGAAAGCCAAATTAGATTAATATAGCTGAGCCCTTCCAAAGCGTAAGGTGCAGATGGACATTTTGAGCTACGCATTCGGCAAAGGAGCTGACATTGGAGGCATAATAAAACTGGATGAAACAGACTGATACTAGGATACTTGACTCCAAGAGCAGGAGTCTTCACGGCAAGCTGCTACATTAAACGCCACATCTGCAAAGCCCCTTGAGCAACACAAGTTTTTCTGTGTCTAGTTTTACTCAGATGCAGCGCATGAGCTCTCTCCACTTCCAGCTCTGTTCTTAGTGGTACTACATGGTGAATCATTTGTTGAGAATAACGAATTGTCAGCATGGGGTATAACTATCCTGCCCTGTACACAGCTGTATAGCAGTTTGCTTATGCCCCAGGAGACTACTTAATAATCCCATATTAGCTGCAGTTAAGAATGCCTACGACTGGAGGTCAACAACATAGTTAACGGGGACATGTGACAACATTTATTTCAGCCCCATTAGAAAGGAGCTGGGATTCTGCAGAGCAAATAAACAAATTTATTATGATATTTATCTTGTGGTAGATCTGCATTTACTTACAGTACTGAATTTGGCCTTCAGTCTCAACAGTCATAGCTGTATGTGGGTCGAAGTGAGGTAGCCATGAGGGTAGACCGAGCTGTCCTAGACCAGTCAACAATTTTGGATTTAAGTCAGCTAGACTTAATAGGTCTGGGCAAGAGAAAGGGAACAATCCTACTACATCTCATCAGTGTGCCCAGGGGAGGAGTGTAGGAGTTCTAAAAGAAGGGCTCAGTCTTGAGCCTATACCTCCCAGGCAGTTTTTCTCAAGGGGAGACACTACAGCACAGCTAGCAATGATGCCGTACTCCCAAAACGGGAGCCCCCAGGTCCCCCAGAAAGCAGAAATGAGGTCTGCCAAACCTCAGATGGAGCATAATATTAATCCAAGGTAAAGCTGAATGAAATCATCTTCCTCACCCCAAACTAGTCCACAATTTTGTTCCACGTTGCAGAAGTTCAATATTGCCTAAAGCTTTTAGCCACAGTACAGCCAAAACAAAGCAGAGAAGGAGCTTCTGTAAGATGAAAAGAGATGAGAAAAGATACTTGACAGCCCTTAAATGCTCTGGCCACACTAGCATCCTTCCTCAGGAGAGTGGGGCTCCTTCTTGCTGCTCTGCCAAACACAAGGAAGGGGGTGCCTGGACAGCCTGTGGCCAAAGTGGGTCAGATCAAGATGAGGAGACAACCCCTCCTACCCAACCGAAGTGTCTTGAAGCATCATCCAACCCCAGGCATTGGTCCAAGGTCTGCTCTGATTTTTGCAGTACTGGGTTGGTGTCCAATAAAGTTCTCCTGCATACACACAGGGACGGATAGAAAGGCAGATGACCACACCTTTTTGGGGTTTTTTGGCTTGTTTTTAAATAGGATCAGACTTTCAGCCAAATTCACAAGCACTGGGACAAAGCCAGATGCCAGGGAAACAAGACAACTGGAGACTAAAGGACAGTATGAGCCATTCAGACTCTGACCCCACATAAGTCAGCCTTTTGCACAGGCAAGATACTTGGAAAGACGTTCAGGAAGGTAGAAAACAAAAGTCTAGTAGGTTTGCTCTAAATACCCTCTGTAGTGGGGGAAGTTACCTAACATGATCAAGCAGCGCATGAGGTCCTGTGCGTGAACCGCTGCACCACGTCACCTCTGCCGATCTTTGATCTGCAAGGTCCCACGTCATCATCCCCAAAGCCCAGCCTGAGTCTGAGCTCCTCTGGCAGGCACCTGGCTTTTGCTTTGAACAGGCAGGTTTTGAAGCTGGTCCTGCATTTTCTTGCCCGTGGCAGGCTACAGAACTGGCACGGGGTTGCGTTGGTGGATGCTGCAGTCGCCAAGGCAACATCTCCCATCTCCCCAGGGAGAAGCACATGAAGAAATGAGTAAGGAAACAGAAATATCACTGCAGGACCCCCACGAGGTGCCTCAGAGGAAAACTGGCCTGAGGAGAGTTAAGACAGCTTTCCATCACTAAGCAGGATTATCTAGAGATGAGGCCAATCACTGTCCCTAAACCACACTCCATTTTGAATTATGCACGTGTCCTAGATTCATCACTAACATGCCAGTGCCAACAAGGTGGCCACTGAGGTCTCGGGTCAGCCCTACATATTTTATAGGTCTCCTGAATGATTTATTCTCTGTACTTGGTTGGCAGTTAACTCTCAATGTAACAGTTCACATGCTTTTAATTCAAATGACCTCTCTCAACTCAAAACATCACTTGGCGTCTCGCTGGTTGTATAAGCAAGCTAAGTTACATTAAGGACCAGAGCTGAGCATGGGAAACGCATGCAGATCTTCTCCCCAGCTGGCTCACAACTGATCCTCCAGATCCATCTAATATCAGCAGGTGCCTCATCTTTCTGACAGAGATGCAGGTCTGGGCAGGACACGGTGCAAAAGCAAGAGCTTAGGGGTTAATGCACAAGGTTCAGGTCCTCTTAGCCCTGCTAAAGGTTTAACCAACAAGCCATTTCACAGGTCCCTTCATCCCAGGAGGAATTATCAGTTTGCTTTTTCAGGGCAGAAAGCCTTTTGCAACACAGAGCAATCACTCAAGGAACCTTCACAAGGCACAGAGTAAATTGTTGTCCAAGTGCCTTTTCCTGCAAAACCCCCGCTATTTGCAAGTCCTGACACTTCTCTAGACGAGCACCCTCGCAGGAGGGGTACAAGGCTCTATCAAGCAAATATTTAGACTTGTTGGACGTATTCCTCTGAGATCCCTAGAGCTGCTTTTACAAGCACGCAACGGAGCTTGCAGTTTGGGATTTCTCATATTGTCTCTCCGACACCTTTAACCTACGTGTTTCAGCCTGCAGCAGGAAGCGTTCGGTGTCTGCAGCAGCTCTGCCCATGATGGGAGTCAGCCACCGACACCCAACCTGCTCCTCTCACCGAGGAAGTGACTGAGCAGCACGGAAGGGAGTAAAAGCAAACTCTCTGCTGTACTTCCTAACATAAAACCTTGCTTTCGTACTGAATCTTCAACTCCCCATGACAAAGCAATAATAGCTTTCCCCTCGCCCCTGTTGATATAGGTGCGGGGAATACAACATTACAAAACAGGGCTGCAAACAGTGAATTGTACCAGCCGTGCCGTGTTGATAAAACTACTACACTTCCCTTCCTACTACCACTACAAGTGGCTGATTTTTAAGCAAATGCCACACACCCACATTTTGCCAGGGTGCAAAATTACGTAGATAAAACCAGGGCCGTTTGCAACGGCTTCAGGAAAGCAGCTCGACCCTCTAAGCTCGCTAAAGAGCAAAAACCTTGCGCAGAGAGCTGTAATCCTCACCCCTAAGAAAAGCTGCAGCCAGCCTCCCCGCCATTGCATATTGCTTTCCCCCGGTCCTTCCCCCTCTTAAACAACCACTCCTGCAGGCAGGAAGAAGAAAGGGAATATAATAAATAAAGCTGAGCGTTTCGGTGCTGCTTCCACCCCAGTCTGCACCTTGTACCGCCGGGATGCTGCTCCCCCCGGCCCCGGAGCATCCTCCCGGTNTCGCAGCACCCCGGAGTAGGCAGCGATGATGGTCTTCATTGCGGAGGGGTGGTCAGGTCCCAGCCAGGGCCATGGGATGGAGAAGGGGACCCGGCTCCGCAGCCCCGGTGCCGCCGGCGAGTGGGAGAGTCACCCGCCGAGCATCCCTATATAGCCCCGGGCGGNGGGGGTTGAGACAAGGCAGGGGGGGCACCCACACACCCTCTGCAAGGTGTTTCCCTCCCTGTTCTCCTTCCCCCCCTCATCTCAGGGTGGCCAAAACGTCCCCCAAGCCCCACCACTGAGGGGTGTTTTAAGACATGGTGGTCCCCTTCTTGCTCAGATGCTTTCCCATCCCACTCTTGGCTGATTTTCGCTTCCCCAGGGGGATTTGGGAGATCTGGGTTCCTAAAAGCATCATGAAATGAAGAGAAAAGGTAGAAAAGAGAAAACTTCAGAAATTTTATTAACAGAAGCTTTAATGGTTTCATGATTTTCATCAAGATAGCCTGCAGGTATGCCCAAAGCACTGACCAAGCCTCATTTTCTACTAACAAGATGTTTAAGGATCTACTTGTGAGTTCCATAAGAAACGAGGTGTCATTTAGGTTTGTATCGAGGTTTGAATGTAGCTGCATTGGCCAAGAGATTTCTATAAATTTTTACCGATCGGGACAGATGGGTCTGTCCCAGCTCCCATGACATTAGACCAGGTTCTTTATGATGGGGTCGTGTCTGGCCCTGTGGTTAAAGGGGGGATTTTGCTACATCCCTGAGCAAAGGGTCAGGCCTCTACACCTTTCCTAATCTCAGTTCCATCTTCTGTAATTTGGAAAAAATAAAAAGAATCTGCATTTGAGAAGCACTTTGAGATCCCTCAAGGAAAACCCCATTGAAAGCAACAAGCATGCCGAGCTCCCCACATGCAGGGGAGAGGTAGCAATCACCACTGAAACACCCCCAAAATCCCTTCAACTTTTGCCTGGCTTTTAGGGTGGGAGCAGGATCGCGCCTTGCTGAGCCAGCAGTTTCTTCCTGTTGCTCCTGGGGATGCTGCCGCAACATCTACTTTTTGGCCCAGAGAGACGTGTCTACAAGTGTTTCGCAAAGAAAAAAAAAAAAAGTTATATTTTCAGCTGTGGAGAGCTTAAATCAGAGATTCTGAGGTGGAAGAGTGATGTAATTTTTTTTATATATGTCCCCTGAGGCATTCTCATACCCATCTTTTTGAGTCAAACTGGCACCAGGGCTTGTTCGCTCCCCATTTCGCCAAATGGCTGTCTTCCAACAGTTGTAGTGGCCTGTTGAAATACGTATAAAAATGGAAAATTGCAAGAGCCTGTCTGAAGAAAGGGTCTTGCCCAACAGCTTTTGGAGGAGACCTCCGAAAGGGAACCCAGAACAAAAATAAATCACCGCTAAGATACTGCTGAGTGAAAGGGGAACGGTCTCCTGCCTGTCTGTGTCCCCTGTTGGCTTAAACAGAGTAACCTGCAAGCAAAGTAAGGACTGAGGTAGCTCTTCTTATCATAACAGGAATAAAAACCTGCAAAAAAAATTATACCACCGGGTTGTAACGGCATGAGATAGGTGGATAGAAAAATGTCAGTGTGCTGGGACCATCATCTGTCCAGATCCAGCATCTTTCTATTGACCTACACCCACTTTTTCATACATTTTGGGTGCAAATTCTCTGAATCCTGAGCATCTTCTTGCTCCATTTGCTGCAGTGGCGTTCCAGCCTGGAAGGAGACATTAGTAAAATAAACTTTAAAAATTAATAATAACCCCCACCCACCCTCAGTGCTTAATGGAGTGTTACAACTTGCAGGAGTAAAGCCACTACCACTGTAGCCCGAGGGTGAGCAGCAGCTTGAACGCGTGACTTGCAGGTGCAAATTGCGACACCACTTTTCTTGGGAGGAAGGAAAAGTTAAGCCCAGATCCGTGAGGACGCGGCTGAGCCCTGGGCAGCCTCTGCCTTCACGCGACCTGAGCAGCGGCAGGGAACTGGCTGCCACCCAGCTCCCGTCTCACTTGTTTTACCAGTACTTGTCCTGCGACTTCTTTTTTTCCCTCTCCCATTCAGCTCACTGAAAAATCAGAAAACAATCCCAAATAATAGATTTGGGTTAATAAATGATCCCTGCAAGGATATTTTTTCCCCACGGAGAAGCCACGCACCGCGGTGCTAGTTCGACAGAAATGCCTGTGGTTTGTTTTGCTCGGTGCTTACGTTGGCGCAGGAGATAAACGACCCTGTCTATTATTAACCCGCGTGTCTGGCACGATTATTCTTGAACAATAACACCCTTTCAAATATCTTCCTATTACTTCACCTGAGCCTGAAAAACATGGGTTACGAACAGAATAACATGGGCAGGAGCCACTCTTCCAGCTCTCTGCAGCCACGAACAATTCACAATAGTTTTAGACTCCTTTATTTCTGGTGGTTTAGCAGCAACTGAATCTCACAGCAAAGCAGCAATGCACCCTTACGAAGTCATATTTATTTTTTTTTAATGCACGTACTGAATTTTTAGGGCAATGCCTATCAAATAAAGCTTTTGAGGACACATTTATTTTTCTCTTCCCGCTACTGTTCAGGGACTTGAGAACTGTTTGTAAGGCGTGGGGCGGGTTTGCAGTACCTTGAGTCAGCCGTTTGTGTACCTTTGCTTCTATAATGTTATTTAACAACAGAAAATGCTCTGTTTTTAAAGCACCGGTGTTCCCAGGGCCAGGTGTTTGGATGTGTGTATGAAACTGCCTGTATTTGGCATGTTGGCATGCGTGTTTGGCACGCACTCAAGCTGAGCTTATCTGTCTTTGTAATTCTCCTTCTCTCATTTAAAAACGTAGAGTCATTTCCCTTCCTGTGGTTAACCCTCTGTTTATGGATTTTTAAGTTTTCTCTTCCCAGGATGTATTATTTTTAGTAGATTTTTGTTTCCAGGACTGATACAAGCCTTAAACACGGAGGGTTTACAGCTGCCACAGTTGTCCATTAATCCAGCCATGTCTTTCAGCACTGGCTACAACCACAGCATCTGAAAAGAGCCTTTTTCCCCAGTTTCTCCTCCTGAGCTCACTAAGAATCACTGTGGTCAGGTTTGGGCCCCTTGGGACAAGAAGGACATGGAGGGGCTGGAGCGTGTCCAGAGAAGGGCAGCGGGGCTGGGGCAGGATCTGGAGCACAAGTGTGCTGGGGGGCGGCTGAGGGAGCTGGGGGGGCTCAGCCTGGAGAAGAGGAGGCTGAGGGGAGCCCTCATCGCTCTCTGCAGCTGCCTGAGAGGAGGCTGTGGGGAGGGGGGTCGGGCTCTTCTCCCAAGTCACTGGTGATGGGACGAGGGGAAACGGCCTCAAGCTGCGTCAGGGGAGGGTTAGGTTGGGTATGAGGGAAAATGCCTTCCCTGCCAGAGCGGTCAGGCCCTGGCACAGGCTGCCCAGAGAGGTGGGGGAGTCACCGTCCCTGGGGGTGTTCAAACACCGTGCAGACGTGGCCCTTGGGGATGTGGTTTAGGAGCCATGGGGGTGTTGGGCTGATGGTTGGACTTGATGATCCTCGAGGTCTTTTCCAACCTTAATGATTCTATGATTCTACTCTAAGAACACGGTGGGGCCAGCTCTGTGGCAGGGACCATAGTTTGGGTACCACAATCTGGTACAGCTCACTGTGTATTTCTTCTGATGTCTGCAATGTGATAAATTCCGGTTGGAAATAAGGTCTGCTCGAATTGCAGACCACTTGTGGCATGTGAGGAGCCAGCGTCAAGGAAAGGGAAAGCCTTGCATTGAGCAGGAGGATTTTGCAAGCACACAAAGTTTGTGCTGCCAAATTGTACCCCACTGAAGGCCTCCCTCCAGACCACGGGGACCTCCAGATCGCTTCTGCTTTCATCTCTGCATCTTCCTCTGAGCCGTAATCATCCCCTCACCTGGGAGCGATGGAAGTCTTATCATCAGTGATGTAAATGACAAACCAGATGATAAGAGCTGGGATTTAATGAGGAATTTGAACCCAAGTCAGCCAGCCAGCAAGATTTGCTTTGTCAAATTGCCAAGCAGGAAAAACAGCAACAAGACCCTTTCTCACTCCTTGCAGCGGTTATTTTTCTACCTGCCCTAAGTGTGACTTTGGCCAAGCTTACTTTGTGTTGTGCACTGCCTACAGTGCTCACTAGTGGAGCTCTCAGCTCCCCCTCCAAGGCGTTGTGTCCTCTTCCTTTGCCAGTCAATTCAGCCGTGGGAACCCAGGAACTGCTCACATGAGCCCAAAATGTAACCTGAGGCGTAAGGTGCCACTTGAGAGGCACTCACAAGCAGCGATGCTGGCGAAACATTGCTCGGTCATCTGCACCCGCCTTGACGAAGGTCCATCCATCACTTCCTCGAGGGTATTTTTAGCATTTTGTACAGAGGTAGCGGAAAGTCACGGGAGGGTTCGTCTGTCTCTCCATCCTTTTTCCTGCCTCGATGGGAACAGTTTGCAGTCCAAGTAATATTTATGGAAGTGTGCTGTTGGCTCATACATCGCCCAAGTGATGGACCTGAATTTTAAGCTAAGGGAGAAGAGGTGTGCTCCCACGTCCCCACACATCACCTGCTTCCCTACAGAGCTTCAAATAAACCCCAAAGCTGTGTAAGCCCTGGGTATGGAGAGGGAAACTGAGGCACAGGCTTGCTGGGGAACTAAGCTGCCGTATCCTTCTGGAGAAGCATTGTACATTTAGGTGGTTGTAGGAATCTCACACTTGCCCCTTCACTTCTTTCCTTAATCTTGAATTCATCAGGTTCAAAGCTCCCCTTGGCCTCTCCTGCTTCCTGGCTGTGGCTTCTGGTGGGATTCTGCAGATGCTGTTCGTTAATGTGGGGAGGGAAAGGTTTTGTGCACAGCAGTGCCTCTATTTTCTGTCCATGCTTTTGAGTTAGGTGTTATGATTTGAGGAGCCCAGACTGGTCCTTTCCAATGCTCCATCCCCAGAGAAGTCTTTTCTGTATGGGCAGGAACCAGCCACATTTCAGATATGCAGAATAAGTATCGACTGGGGTATCTCTGAGCCATCAACAAACTCTTTGTGGCACATCCCTCATTGCACAGACAACAGCCATGGATCATACACTTCCTAACTGAGGCATAACGGGACAATGTGTTACAGATGCATAAAATCACTCTGGGCAAGGCCGTCTGCACGGTCCAGTGATGCCGGCTTGTATTTTACCAGGGTGCAAAGACATCCACCACCATGTCCAGAGCCAGAAAGAGCTGAGTGAGCAGGGAGCAATGCCTCCCTCCTCTGGAGAGCTCAGCAGAGCCCATACTGAGATACCTGCAGATGTCTGAGCACCACCATGGTCATTGCACTGGTTGGACCTTACCCCTGGAGCTGGATCCATCTTATGTGGCCAAAGACTTGTCCAAGCCCCCACCCCACAGCTTGATTTTCAACCAAGTCATGCTTTACACCCTTCCCTCCCAGAGCTGTTATCTCACAGGTATTTATCAGGTTTGTCCTTCAAAGAATTTGCTTAGGAAGGGGATGTTTGCAAGAGAGAGCCTTGCAAAGCCTTTCTTCCAGAGGGATTTCTGCATGTAGCATGGACACCTTGGGCACGGATCAACACATCCCTGGGACTTTTTCATCTGGACATCCCCAGGAAAGAAACAAAGAAAGAGCAAGCATTCAACCAGCGGGGCAAATCTTGCATTCATCTAGACCGTGTTAAAAGCACATTTGACTGAAGAGCATGCCATCAGTGCAGGGAAGGGGAGAGCAGAGGGTCAAACCCCAGCGCACACCCCACAGTTCTTCTGTCCACCTATAGGACGCTGGTCCTGTATCCCTTCCGACGGCTCACCACATATTAGGTGCAGTCTAGGGTAGGAGCATCAACGCTGCAAACCCCCGTCTCATGTTCAGTGTAGACACAGCTGCTATTTTTGGTAGTATTGGGGCAAAGAGTATGTCCTCTGCAACTCACTTGTTAATTGTACAACGACTTTGGAACCCAAAGCTGGAATCAGCTATTTTCATAGCACTTGCTTTTTTGTTCATGGAGTTAGAAGTTATTTAACATTGCAGAGGTTTTGAAATGTAGCCATTTCTTGTCCTTTCAAGTTGCACTTACACCTCTTGTTTCATAAATGGAAGTAAAGTTCAGGCCAAAACTGCAAGAAAGACTTCACAGCAGGCTTTGTGCTGGAGGGCATTAAAAATGAAATAAAACACATAAATAAATTTTTTTTTTAAAGCCCCACCCTCACTTTTCCCACCAGACAGACAGGAAGATTTATGCAAGTCACCAAGCAAAGCCAGATTTTGGCTGTTGGCAGCAAGTCAGGGTATAGCTGCCTAGCTACAGTCTAAAATTAGAGCACCTAAAAATTAACTGTACGGCTAAAGAACTTTGGTCCCTGTGCTGAATGAGCACTGGAGAATTAGTAATAGACAGTTAACCACCTCCACTTTTTATCCAATTGCAAGGTTTTTGCAAAACAAGGATTGGCACCAATAGATATAATAGGGAAAAAGTAGTTTCCTTTTGTTGAAAGGTGGGAGACTTCCATGTTCTTTTAGGAAGCATCATGTTAGTCTTGTGTTATACTTCTCAAAAATGAGCATTTTCAGCTCTCCCCCGTGAAGAAGACTGTATCTTCCTAAAGGTTTCCCTGTGAACTCCTCAAACCTCTGTGTTTGCAACCAGGCAGCCCTGGGACAGCACCAGCCTCTAACCACAGGTGGGGAAACTGAGGCACAAAACCTGAAGAGGTGACCGCTGAAACCCAGACCATGCATTGCTGATGACACCAAGGCAAGTGCTCCTCCTTGCCTCCCTGCCTCGAACCCAGCTCTCACGCCAGGTGAATCCCTGTGGAAAGCCTCTTACACCCTCCATCCCCTGGGCTCATCCAGGGCCAGCGAGGAAGGCTGTAATGCTTTAGCTGAGGCCGTCTGTCCATCCCTGACCTTCCAGCCAGCCTGACCTCTTGAGGGCTCTCCACCACCCTGGGCAGGACAGCTCCAGCCCCAAACCCTGTGCACGATGCATCAGTCCCAAAGCGATAAGGAAAAAATGGATAAAAAAAGGAGAAATCGTCCCTACAAACCACCCTCAGTTTGCATGGACATAACCAAGAGTCAGCCCATGGGATTTGCCCATTTCTGATTCTTTCCATTTCCAAAGGATTTTACCAACCATAGCAAATCTTCCCAAGCCCTCTGGGGACATTTAGGCAGCAACACCCATGTGCTTCATGCAGAGAAAAGCAGAGGCTGGAGAAATCCTCCCTTTGCTCCAGACTCCTGCAAGCTCCCTTAGGGTTTCAGCCCCGCACAGAGCGAGGGATGACTCCTATTAAGGGAGCAGGGAAGAAGGAAAGACGCGCCCTGTCCCTGCACGGTAGCTTGGTGAAAACGGACCACCTTTCTACAGGGCAGAGAGGTGAGTTAACCACTGCTGCATGGGTATTTGGTTTCTCAGGGCTTAGCCGTAATACATTCTGGGTACCTCTGCTCTACAAGAAGAGGTTTTGGGTTGTTTCCTTGGAGACAGTCTCCCTCCAGCCGGTGGGTCTCTGCTCCATATTATCTGCTGCTTGTCTCTTCCCTTGGCTGGAGAAAAGCTGGTGCTTCTTAGAAATTGGGAGGATGCTTGTGATCTTTCTAAGATGTAAGAAAGAGCTCCTTAGGACTGCAAACTGGGAGATGTCAGTTTGGATACAACAGGCTTTGCTTTGGTGTTAAGACCGTGTACTTATAGACATCCAGAGATTTGTCTCAGCAGGCGGAGGGGAGATGAAGACTGCACATGGATGACCCTAAGCATGTGGCTTTCAAATGCAAAGAGCAAGTGGATGGACATGAGAGCACAGGGATCCCAGCCCTGAAACACTGCAACCAGAACTTCCTCTGGTTTGAGCTGCCCTGGCCCATCCTCAGTCTGCAGAGGTGGAGCTCGTGTGAGCTGCTTCGCAATGGGGAAAGGTGCAAGAGGAGAAGCACATGGCATGTGCTGCACCATTTTCCCCATTACATGAGGTATGGGCCTGCCCACAGGCTTAGGGACACACTTATTCACTTACCTGTGTTGTATGCGTAGCTCAGAGGCCCACGTTAGTCTGTCCAAGCTGCCCCTTGAGGTCTTGAACCAAATAGTTTCTGCTGACGAGGGGTTGGGAGCCAACCAAAGGGACTCAGGAGGGTCTCAGACCAAGCGGGTCTCCTTTCCAAGGATGCTCTTGCACAGAGCACCAAGCATGTTGGTGGTCTGGCTGGTTGTGAGCATCATCATGTGAGCATCAGGGCTTTGGTCTCCTTTTCTATGGCAAATTTCACCATTTCTACCAGAAGTTTTACCTTTTTTTCTGCATTTTCACAGGTTTTCAGACTTGGCTAAGTCTGGCTGCAACTTCTATCACCAGCTACAAGGCAGGATTGCGACACTGACTCAAAACTTGTTGCGATACTCCTTGTACCATGGGTGAGAAGCTCCTGCAACACAAATCAGGAATAATGAACTTCAATTTACCAGGACATCCAAAAGAGGCCACAGATCTGCTGCAGACACTCATTTAGAAGCACTCGCCTTTGAAAAACGCTGCAGTCAGACCCGTGCTTGCTAATTATGCCTTGTAAACATAGTTTTACCTCCTTTCACCCTGTCCCAGAGCTCTCCCCTGTGAATGCAGAGGAGCATTACTGTTGGTGGTCTGGGAGAAGGCACAAATGCTCGTGCCCTTGGTGTCTCTGTCTATCAAAAGCTAAAGTTTTTGCTTCTCTGTGCTACAGAAATAACTGAAGGGAAATTTTAGGGGTTGTTTGCAATGCTTCAGTTTGCTGTTTTAGGGCAAGTGTGCTCACGAGGCACCCGTTTTATGTGAGCTAACAGTAAACACCAACTCAAAGTGAGGGTTATTTTAGCAGGGAGAAGAGTTAAGTTCTAGATTTCAAAATTGGAAACATAGCTGCAAAGAAAAAAGCATAAAACCACTAGAACAAAGACCTGGGACCTACCTGGCGTTTCTCCTTGTCCTCTTCCTGTTACTGGGGTTTCTTTTTAGGCACTTGCTACTCAGAAAGCAGAAGACGCTGCTTGGCAGGGCTCCACTACTAAAATTCATTTGTCTCTGGGGCTTTGACTCTCATGCATGCTTGGATATTTTACATTTGCTGTTAAATTTCAAAGCACATCTCCAGAATCCATGCTCGGTTGAAAACGCCTCCCCCTGATGGATGAAGAAGGATCTCGGAATAGAAATTAATCTCCTTCCCTTGGGAAGTCCGTTAACAAACCATCCCCACAGCACTCTGCAAGTTGCACAGCCGAAAGGGTTTGCCGTCATCCTGCAAGAGGTTGTCTTTTGGTTGCTCCTGGCTCAGCCAACCTGAGCAATAACCTGAGCCTTCCCATGGCGTTAGATCAGCTTGCAATTCATGTGCCATGAAAAGCACATCATTTCTGCAATATTTTTTACAGTCCTGTAATTGCAGGGCTCTATGTAGAGATCATGTGTGATGGATCAATGGACTAGAGGTGCCTTAGTCCCCCATGGTGTTAAATTAGGGGGTTGCATCACAGCCAAATATAAAACAACTCAGAATTAAGAAAGTCTGCAGGGAAAAGATACCAGCCTCATTTCACAACTCCTGTGGGTCCCAGCAGAGTCGTTCCATAGATGCGTGTGGGCAGCAGGCACCAGACAGGCCCAATCTTGCAACCCTTTACTCACCCAGGGAGTCACGTTAACTGCAGCAAGACTGTGTGTGCAAATGCTCTTTGTGTACCTCACAGCTGCAGGATCAGGCCAGGAAAAGTAATAAGGGTGTTACTTGTCGGTGGCATCTATAAGCTGAAGGACAAAACCTGATCTGGTCACCTTAGGTTGTCTTTACTCTCTACAGAGCCTCTAAATGACTCTTATCTCATCCCATGATGCTGGAGTGTCTAAGAAGGGTTTCTATGAATACATATAGATATATAGAGAGAGGGAGAAGGAATAATATCAGTCTAGGAATCTAGGCCAAACAAGTTGAAATTACAATTGCTTTAAAGCAAGCAAGTTGAAATTACTGATTATTTTAAAGTAAGCAAGCAGAATTGCTAAATTCTTGCTTAAAAATGAGAAGAGGTGATGACCAGATTTGACACATATTTAGTATAAAACTTGTTCCCTTCCTCAGAAAGTGTAAATAACAAATAAAGAAAGAGTCCTCTCCATGTTAGCCCCATGACTCAGCAGTCCCTGCAGACTCATCTCCTCTTTTGGTGGCCATCTCCGTTAGTCTTGATTTCCTTTCTTGTTCCTTCTTAACCTGCCAGTCTACTTGGCACCAGCTCCCCTGGAGAAACACTTGCAATCCTGTTGTATCAGACTTCCTTGTGTCCAGGATGTCCACATCCTTTGGCCGAGGACTGAGACAGGATGGATTTCACATCTAGCTGAGAGTAAGTGTGCAGCACAGAGGTCACTGCTGCCCTGGTACACAACACTAACGGTGCCAGGAGGTGCTGCTGGTTCTCTCTTGCCAAACTTTAGGGCTGGACACAACTGGAGCAGCAGCTGGAGAGGTGGCCCAGCAGTAAAACAATGAAGAGTGTGGCTACCAGTATTTCTCAGCCCAGATCTAGTCCCTGCTGGGGTCAGTAAAAAGGACTTTGCTGAAAACATTGTCTTCTCCACCACCAGATCCTTCCTTTCGACCCTGGCCATGGCTTCCTTCTACCTCACAATCAGAAAACACTCTCCACTTGGTCCAGTTCCCACAGGGAGTAGCTCTCTCCTGGGATTCCCAAACCTTTCTGGAAGGTCTTCAGGGACAGATACACATTACAAGTTTAAATACAGGGGCAACTGAATGAATGGTAAAGGCCTGTGAGATGTGGAAGATCATAAAGGCTGTGGATTTCATGATATTTCCCAGATATTTTCTTTCCCCTTTGCTCTGCTATGGGGATTTAAAATTTTACTTGGCTACTTCTCTTCCACTTCTCATTATTTGGGTAGGATTTCAGGCTACCCATTTGAAGTCATGTATATATGAAGAAGCTGTTTGCTCTTGCATGGATAAGATAGAGGATGGATGACTAGAAACTGAGAATTTAAATTGATACAGTTGTACAGTATTGACAAGCACTTGAACCTGCATGCTTTTGGCCACCCCAGGTTCTGCTGACAGCGTGCTCTGGAAAAAGGGAAAATAAAGCAAAACTTCTTTTGGTTTGCTCCAAAACTGTCTGCCCAAAGATTTCAGTGGATGTTCCCCATTTCCTGAGCTCCAACAAACAATTGCTTCACCACCTTCTGCTCTCCATTCAGAGTTTCACAGGCTGCTGGTGCCATCCCCTCCCTCATCTCTTTCCCAGGTTGAGGACTTCTACCGTGTGCCTCCATCTGTGGAAGAGAATTGTAGCTCTGATTATCCTTTTTTGTCCTCCTCGGATCTGAACTTCACTCATTGGTTGAATATTAACTCACATCGTTAGTTTATTCAGTTGTACAGACGTGCTTTCTTTTTCATTCTTTATTCCTTTCCTAATAATTCTTATCATCCTATTTGCTTTTTTTAGCCAGTGCTAAGAAAGAGCCAACCTTTTCAGAGGACTACCCACAAGGACTCCATCTCTTTCCCATGTTGTCGCGAATACAGATTTGTGGATATGGCCGACTACCCCGAACTGTCACAAATACAACCTCGTGTATCCTGCCGACTACACCAAATTGTTGGGAATATGATATGATACACAGCTTTGCTTAGCAATTTAAGATTTATTAATATTTGGAGATAGATCACAGTATTAGGTTGTACAATTCTTAACAGCATTAGACAATTTAAAACAGAGATTTGATGGAATTTTTTACAATCAATATAGTGACTTAAAGATACAAGAATGGCAAGGTTCTCTCTATTACTTACATAGAAGTGTGAAACAAAGATCCTCGAACTTCCCCTTAAAGTCCAAATTTCCCCGTAGGGAAAACGGAGTATTTAGGGAGTCCTCAGAATAAAACCCAATAGCAATGGAGTTACTGTTAGCAAGCATTCTTTACTGCAGCGCTGGGCAGCACTGGGGATTAGTCCACCTTAAGTGCTCCAACAGTTTGGCGAACTTTCAGAGATTATATACGATAAGGATATACATATTCATATGATTTCTAAGGATACAGTTGCATATGCATAGGATTCTTGGGACTCATTTAAATATGTAAGTGTCCCACCCGCATGCACAGTTGTCTTCTTTACATGGTCATGGGGGTCCTCAGAGGAAGGCCCACAGCCCTCCCCTCGGTGCTCGCCAGCTGACCCCCACTTCTGCGCAGGCTCAGCTCCAGGATCACGCAGATGGTGTCCTTCGAGGCTGTTGTTGCCATTCCTCTGCAACTTCCTTACCCGCATGGTTCTGTACATCGACTTTCCCAAGGCCGAACTGTCCCAGGCGAAATCATCTTAAGGCCTCCTTATCCTACAACTCCTTAGATCACAGAGGCCTCTCCATGGGTTTAATTAAGTAACTAAATTTATGACATCTTTCTTGTCCTTGAATTTTTAACTCCTTTCAAGTGCACAAAGGAAAATTGAGGTATACTCGAGTTAGAATAATTCAAAGGGGTTGTGGATGCAGGGGATAAGGAGGACCCTCCCGTTGAGTCACGAGGTTCAGAATAGACCCCCTTGCTTTCTAAACTTCTTGCAGAGAGAAGTCTAGGTGCAGCTAGGTCCAATCTTAGTCTCAGATTTGGTCAACAGTTTATATGAATAGGGATAATATATATATATATAGTCAAATTGCACACGCGCACACACACACCAAGGTTAACCTGTGAATAAAATTTCCCTTTTCATGAGTTTCATAAATTACTCACTTTTATGTGCTCTGGCATTCATCAGCACATGGCGGGTGAACCTCTTAAAATCAGGCCTTTAAGTCCTCAGGAAATCGTCAGCAGACGATCTTTTAATCCTCAAATCTACCCTGACAAGCAGCAGATAGCCCAGGTGTGGACAGAGATTGCCTGAGGCCCAAGTCGTTACGTCCAAGATAACAACACAACAGGGCTTATGCTGGGATCTCAGAGTGGCCCGGGGGGAGGGAGGGGGCGTGGGGGGCTGTACCATCACATATGTGTTGAAACAAATTTAAAGTCCAGATGTGTGAAAGTTTCTAACTTTGGAAATAATACCAGCTGTGAAGATGAAAGGTTTGGAAAAAAATTTCTAAGGGAACCGGGCAAAATTATTCATGTGATTTACAAAGATATCACCTGGTCAAGAAGACCCAGAATGCAAACTGCTGGGAGCTGGGATGTGCTATGAAGAACCGTTGCACTGGGCTCGTCCCATTCTTCTCAGGCATCTGCTCTTGGTCGCCAATGGAGAAATGCTACTGAAGTAGCTGGACCTTTGCTCTGAACTAATAAAACTTTTCTATCTTCTTAACCTGTGGTTGGGAGGAGATTTGTGAGGGCAGAGTTGAAGATGGAAATGCTCTGCATGTGCTGGAGAAGTAGCATTTGAGTCCATGGCCTACCCACAGCTCATCAGTGCGGGAAGAAAAGAGATCTGGACCCCAAACACTTTCTCTGTGGTCTTCAGAGAGCTGGAGCCCAGGACGCAACTTAGAAAGCCCTAAGACAGAGCCAAATCCTAGGGTCAAGAGCTGGAGAAATTAAGACAGCTGTAAGTCCTCAAAGCCAGCTAGCTACCTTCACCTCCCACACTGAGGGCCTGGATTCTGGACCTCAGTCCAGAAATAAACTTTTAATCTTCACTGAAAGCTTTATTTTGGTAAGGAGGCCTCCTACCATCTCACTTTCTTTTGTATTGACCGGCACAGAGCAGTAGAAGCAATGAAACCCAGTAACGGGCAAAACCCACTGGTCACTAGTGTCAGTAAGACAGAAGAGGTATTGATCACTTCCTAGCAGGTCACACTAAAGCTGGCCTCACGAAAGATCTGCCGAAGACTATTAGCTAAGGCACATCCTGGGGGAAATCCTCTTAGAGCAGTGGAGGTGAGAATGCAGATGATATTACTGTTCCCAGCACTGCAATCATAGAGAAATAGGGCTGGGAAGGGATATTAAGAGGTTGGTGGGGTCATGCCCTTTATTTCAAGGGAGGATCAAGTCCATCCATGTCATATGTCACCAGGCAGGCACGGTGTTAACGTGCTCTTAAAGACCCTCTGTGATAAAACATTTCCAGCCAATCTGTTCCTAACCCAGATCTTCCTGACTGTAATTAGGCCCATTGCTTTTTTTTTTCCCTGTACATTGTGGACATGAAGACAAGATTATTCCCTTCTTTGTAGCTGTCTCTATTATCATGCCTCTTTTCAATCCACACTTCTGCAGACAATATTGTATTAATTTGTTCATTTGGATCCAGCAAACCCTCCATAATCACCTATACTAGTATCGGTGCTTGTGTCTACCTACATGTGTGTGCGTGTATCTATATTTTGATGATCATCTCAATTTCTGGAGCTGGAGAACATGGGGTTATCAGGACTGCCATGAATCTGAAAGTGATTCCAACAGACAAGAGCTGTTGTAAGTTGGCCTGTGAGAAGTGTATTTCCCTCTTCTCATTTATACCCCAAAGCGGTTGGTCTGTTCTTGAGCATCCCCAAAACACTGGTCCATTTTCGGCCAAGAAATTTCTCATGTGGCAGATCCCTGAAAAGGCCTGCAACATAAAAAGGCAGATGGCAGTTTTGGGAAGTGATCAGGAAAGGATCGTCAGGGTGCACAAGGTACTTTTCTGCTTCTTTCCTCCATATGTGTCTGTGAGCCAAACCCACCCCCATCCTCACCGAGTGCAGCCCTGAGGTTGCTCTGCTTTCCGTTCTGTTCTCCCGAGGTCTCCTCCAGGGCTGGGGAATCAGGGAACAGCTGAAGCACAGGCTGCTCCATCTGTTAGAGTTTTCCACCTTGGGGGACAACCTACTACAAGTAGAGGAGCCTCATTATTCAGAAAATTACCATTTCTGTTCTTATTTTCAGAATTCTAAAGAATTTAGAAAGAATTCTTAGAAATTCTTAGAATCTTAGAAAGAAGATTCTTTTCCAGGTACCCTTTGTCATTACGTCCATCCTGGCTACCTTGGAGTGACTGTGACTCGCATTTTGTCAATAATATATAATGTGCAGCCCCTTGGTTTTCTAGTGGGATGGTCTCTGTCCTTAGAGGATTCGTAGTGCGATGGCTGATTGCCTCAAGGCCAATGCCAGGAGCATCCTCTGGATTTGTCTGTAGACGAGAGGTGACGAGTGACCCAGACTTTCCAGGGCTGAACAAGCCCTGTGTGCAGACACTACTTTGTTGTGGTTTTATGCAAGAAGCTCATTTTACTCTGGAGAAGGGATTTCTTAATGTCTTGGGGCTGGATGATCATCTGGATCAATGGTTAGAGCCCTATAGCCAAGACGTGAAGCAGGACTCAAGCTGAGACTGGAAGTGGGAATCTAAACCAGGAGCAAATGAACAACAGTGACAAAACGAGACAGAAGAAAGAGCCAGGAGAGGACACCAAGCCCTGAAGCACCTAAGTCAAACCAGGGAGAACATCAGACCACACTTGTTCCCCACCAGGCTGCGATGAAGCACCCTACAGATTCTCTGCCTCTAACCCTGCCCCCGTGGGCATGCCCTCGGAGCGGTCAAGTGCAGTTTGGCCAGAATAGCTGTCCACATGTGAGGAACGAAGACATCCTCAGAGGACAGCGCTGCTCCCATGGGAGAAGGGGGTTTGCTGATCCTGCTCTAACCCGCTTTACACTCAGGAACTTGCCTTTTTATAGGACTTACTTAAATGCTTCTAGGATACTTTCTCCACAGGATTATTTGGTAAGGAATCTTCTCTCTACTTAAAATAATTATACAAAACACAATTTCAAGATACGGTCTAAATTTCCATCCCATCTTTAACCACAGTGTGTGGCCTGTAGAGCCACAGGATGTCTCATAATGACTTAAGAAGACCCAAGACATTTTCTGGGTTCACGTATAAAATAATCCATGTTTGGCCGTGTTCATACAGAGCCACAGAATCACGGGATGGCAGGGGTTGGAAGGGACCTCCGGAGCTCCCCTCGTCCAGCCCCTGCGTGAGCAGCACCCCCAGAGCAGGGGCACAGGACCGCGTCCAGGCGGGGTGGGAATGGCTCCAGGGAAGGAGACTCCACAGCCTCTCTGGGCAGCCTGGGCCGCTGCTCGGGCACCCGCACAGCAAAGGGGTTTTGCCTCAGGTTTCAGTGGAACTTCCCGTGTTCCAGCTTGTGCCCGGTGCCCCTTGTCCTGTCGTCGGGCACCGCTGAGAAGAGCCCAGTCCCACCCTCCTGACACCCGCCCTTCAGACACTGATCAGCACTGAGGAGATCCCCCTCAGCCTTCTCTTCTCCAGGCTGAACAAGCCCAGGTCTCTCAGCCTTTCCTCACCAGGGAGATGCTCCATCCCCTGAGCATCCTTGTGGCTCTGCGCTGGCCTTGCTCCAGCAGCTCCCTGTCCTTCTGGCACTGGGGGCCCAGCACTGGACACAGCACCCCAGCTGCGGCCTCCCCAGGGCAGAGCAGAGGGGCAGGATGGCCTCCCTCGCCCTGCTGCCCACACTCCTGTCCATGCAGCCCAGGACACCGCTGCCCTTCTTGGCCCCGAGGGCCCGGCGCTGGCTCAGGGGCACTGGCTGTCCACAGAGGCCCCTTCTTGCTGATATGATGATGATAACTTGAAGATAGAGTGTGTTGTGCACTTCAATCCTAAAGGCAAGTACCGATGATGGGATGGCTGCTCTGATTCGATCAGCTCCTGCTCTAATTAGGGGTTACTCATCACTTCTACAGACAAACACCCAGGATGTTCCTGGCACTGGCCATGGGTAATTGATAGCTGGAGGAGCTGGTGGTGCCGGTGTGACTAGTGCTGGGACACACCATCACTTGCTTGAGTGCTGGGAAGAGAAAACCTCTCTCCGTCTCTTTCAGGGCTCCTTCCTGTGAGGAGGTAAGATCCAGAAACCCAGAGGACCTGGAAAAGTGTTTGCCCCACCTCTCTGGTTTATTTGTCAGGGCTTTGCAGTTTGGGTACCCCTGAATGCTGGAAGTCCTTTGGCAATGCTGGGAGCCAGGCTGTCCGGCTGCTGCCAGGATGAGACCATAAGACAGCAGTTGGACAGGAGCAGCATCAAGCAGAGGACATTTAAAAGGATGCATTGGTGGTTGCAAAAGATGGTTGAAAATGGGTCAGAAATCTGCCCCCAATCTTGTCTTCAGGGCTTAACTATAAGAGGACAGGCAGTGCCACGGTTAAGACCCCAGGACACGGGATGGGGGATTCAGGCCTCAGCTTTGCTACAGACTTCCTGCGACCTGGAGCAGATCAGTTGGGTCTAGATGTACCAGGGATTTGGGCCACAGGGTCATGTTTATTCTTGGTCTCCGGCCCTGTGTTGCTCATGGGCTCGGGTTGACAGGAGCCCAGCATCAACCAAGGAGCTAAAGGAGCTCCCGCTCCACCTCCCTAGGGATTATGGATCGTATTTACTTCTAAAGTGCTTGGCAGTTCTTGGAAGCAAGGCACACCGTGGGATTTGTCGGTAATGTCATGGGACTGATATAAAATAGAGCATGGGAAAACCCGTAACCCAGCCCATTCCCGCATCTGAGGGACACACTGCGACTCCAGGGAGTGAGCACATAGCGATACCGAGTCTCTCAAGTCAAGATTTTGGGTTGCTGATGAGTAGAATGAGGTGTTTAGCCTTGCTAGGAGATCCCACCCTGCATCAGCCTAAAGAATCTCCTTTAAGATAAGCGCTTTGTAAACACTTCTGAAAATCCTGACCTTATGGTATCCCCTCGGTGGAAGAATCCCACAGTGGTGTTTACGGGTTCTTGTCAACACAACATTGTTCTCCCAGTTCAAAGTACGCTGTGATGGGGAGGTGAATTCCTCCAGCATCCACACCTACCCTTGGCCATAAGGCATTTGTTTACAATAAACAAAGTCGTTCTGTGCTTGCACTGCTTGCTTGCATTTGTTCCCCTTCAACTTCAGGTGATCAGAACAGATCAGTAACCCAGAAAACTGTCTTCCCCAAGAACTAGGCAGGCTTTTTTTTCTGTGCATTTTTTTTTCTGTGCATGCATAATTTTCTGTGCATGCATTTTCTGCAAACTTTTCATAAATCCAAGTGATTTCAAATAATTTCCACAGTGTTTTCTGTATGTAATTTTCAGTGCATCGAGTTGCTCATTGAAAACATATTTGGGCTGCTTTTTGTTGGCCTCATCTGATCTAATAAAACATGAATCCATTTAGCTCACAGGCATTGTTTTGTACCCCGACATCCAAAATGCTGGCTCATGACTACCTGATGTTACAGAAGTTTCCCCTCCTGATAAGTGTGTGCTGCATTTTGAAGGTCTTACGCTGTCTGAAGCACATGAGACCCCCATGCCCCAGAGATGTGGTGGCTTAGCAGGTTGCTAGCACAGAGTTAATGGCTTAGCACCTCTGAGCGGGCTGGGGATGGGACATGGGCAGGAGTAAGAGTAGGCACAAGCTTAAAAAATGGATCAACCATAGTCAGTATTTCCTTAAATCCGATACACACCCTCCTGCCTCATGCAGCACGTTGGTCACTGCAGGTTATTTCTCCACTGGTGGGTTGTGATAACCTGAACAAGGCGGTCTGCCAAAATCCTGTATCAGATGGTTCCTCCCAGAAAAGCTGTGTCAAGAGGTGAGCTCAGGTGATGGGAGATGCAGAAAAGCAGCTGATTGGGTTCAACTCAGACAGAGCTAAAAGATGACCCAAAAAAGAGTGTCCATATTCCTAGGGAGACTCGTGTTTTTTAAATGCTTTAAATAGTTTTGAAAGCAAAGTGATGGGTTTCAGATGCAATCACAATTTTATTTCCTTTCTTGAAAAGGAAAAGGGTTTGTGGCATGAGGGAGGGATGTTTAACATACCACATTTTGGGACTTTATTGAATTAAAAGCAGCAAATCTTTCCCTGAGCAGAAAACCACACATTTTTCTAGACACTTGATGCAACAGCAAGCAACCTTTTCACCCCATTCCCAGGGCAGTAAAATAATTTTGCAGGACTAGAGCTACAAAAGCGGGGAAAAAAGAAAGCATTTTACTTGGCTTCCCTCTTCTTGGGGAATTAGTCCATATTTTGGATTCATCAGTCATCAGAGGTTTTCTTCTGAGCCTCATGATCTGAACTCACTAAGTAAGGCAAATCCAGATTAGAGCCTGTTGCAACAGGAATACTGGAGAGATCATGAGGGAAGCAATCAGGGGAAGAGGCAGGTAGGAGGGGAATACTGAATCACTACACTTCTATTTTTTACCGTATTTTCCAATTTGGAATTTCCATAGAAGTCCCCAAAAGGCTGAAATTTGAAATTTCCTCAGGACAGGCAATGAATTTATCACTTCTCTTCAGGCTTGTTTCTCAAATCAAAGCTAGTCACAGAAGTAGGGGGTGGACACGCTGGAAGGAAGCATACTGTGTTGTTTTAGCTTTAAATGGTCCTTACTTTGAGGCGGCAGCTTGGACGTTCCCCAGTCCTAGTGACTGTGTCTCCAACTGAGACAGTTCCGAGCTGCAGAGTCTAAATCCAAACGTAGTTTGGTTTGACTGGCTGATCCAGGCACTCCTCTTTTCTTAAGGTTTCTCCTGCCTTGTGTTGCATCAGAGGAGTTTTAATCCTCGAGACAGCTCTGCGCTAGCTGAAATAGCACAAAAGCTTCTCATCTTACAGTGTTTTGCTCGGAGACACCTCTGGCATCTCGAGAGGATGAGACCTCTCATCGCGCTGAGCCCCCTGAATAGCCCTGGCTGCAAGGACACCTATGAATTATTATTCTTCATGTTATATTTAACACAAGCCCAGGCACTGACCTCTCCTGGGCTATATAGGTCCCTGAAGGATCGAGGACACGTTCCAGCCTGTGGGATAAAACTGACCTTGAAGGAAGCCAATTATATATAGCCAACGCCCTCCTCTGACCTTTCTTCTCCAGCACTGCAGTCTTCCTTTGCCTTCGGGTCTTGCACGCCCCTGACCACCCCATCAGCCCTCAGACAGCTCCAGCATCCTCCTTCCCATTCTTCCCTGGGATTTTTTCCTGACCACCCATTTTCTGCCTTTTCTCTCTTTCAGGATGGCATCACCAGTCAGGAAGCTGATGGACCATCCCATGTCCCATGTAGGTGTGTCTCTGGCGTTGGAGGCATCACCACACCAGGTCCCCAAAGGGGAAGACTGAGGCCTCCATGGACAATTGGGGAGCACACCTTCTAATGCGGCTGCTCCGTCAGGTTGGGGCAGAGTGACGTGAGGTGGGGGGCGGTCTCTTCTCCCAAGTCACTGGTGATGGGACGAGAGGAAATGGCCTCAAGCTGCGTCAGGGGAGGGTTAGGGTGGGTATGAGGGAAAATGCCTTCCCTGCCAGAGCGGTCAGGCCCTGGCACAGGCTGCCCAGAGAGGTGGGGGAGCCACCATCCCTGGGGGTGCTCAAACACCGTGCAGACGTGGCCCTTGGGGACGTGGTTTAGGAGGCCTGGGGGTGTTGGGTTGGGGGTTGGACCTGATGATCCTCGAGGTCTTTTTCAACCTTAACAACTCTATGATTCTATGATTCTATGTCACTCCTACAGACCCAGCCCCTCTTGTGTGTACCAACACTTGCCATCCCTGTTCATGTCTTGCATCCTGCTCCCTCCCTATTTCCTACATCTCCACATCACGACATCCAACCACCTATCCAACATCTCCCCAGATCCTCTCCCACGAGCACTGCTGATTTCCACCGCAACAGCAGCACCTTTGCTCCTTTTCCCATTCCATCAAGATCTCAGCTCCTTGTCCTCACCTCTGGAGACATCCCCCATCCCCGCAGCACCTCGTGCTGTCCCTGGGGACATCCTCATTGCTCCCCTCCAGCACTGATCCCCATCGGGATGTTTGCAGAAGGTCGTGCTGACGTTCCTGGGATCTGCAGCTGGCATGGCCAATCGCAGGGAAGGCAGGGGGAAGGATAGGAGAAAAAACAACCGGAGTTAGGGTAAAGCTTGGATGGTGATGAACACCAGAAGAAAAGAGTGGGAGCGAATTATTTTTATTTTCCTGTTGCATAAATCTTTCTCCTGCTTAGGCACCTTTGTCCCTAATTAAGGACAAAAGAAAAAAAAAAGTCTATTAATAGCAAGCAAGCAAGAAATCATAGCAGGTGACCTGCTTTATTTGACTGGATTAGGTGTGGGATTACACAAGTGTTTAGAAATGTCGATAAGGGCTCCATCAAATTCTTCCCTGTTGCTGCTTGTTTTCTGGGAATAGGAGGGATTTGCAGCAAGTCCTTCAGATTAAGAATCCGGTGAAGTAATTTGATCAGGGCAGGAGGAAAGGGAAAAGAAAGCAAAACACAATGATGGCCCTGGTATTGTCAGGTTAGAAACAGTTCTGTGTGTTTTCCTTGTTAAGTGCAATTCTTGGAGCTGCAATAACAAAAATCCCGGGTGCAATGAAGTGCACGTGCTCTGCAGGATTTCTGGTGGCTCCCTGCAGGTGGGGAATGGGACATGAGGAAGAGAAAGAGAAATGAAGGGAGAGAGAGAAGAAGGTGATGGTATTAGGGCTCTATAGGAGCAATGTAAAGCTGATCTGAGCAGATGGCTTCCTGCCACCTTAAACTTCCATGTAGCGAAATCCCATTAACTGCAGAGTTTAATAAAGTTCTGGATATCTAGAAGAAGCAGCTATTTAAAGCCTTGATCACCTGCCAAATGTGGCTTTATGAGCCATATTTCCTGTCCCAAATCACTTCTCACTTCTCCCATCTCCTGGGTGTGCCTCTTCTCTGTCCTCGTCTGTAAAATGAAATGCACAGTGAGAGTGCTGCCATAGCTGGTGACCAGTCCAAGGGGTTCCTATGCAGGGGTGTCCAGGGTTAAATTAATAAAAGTATAAGCAGGACTCCTGGAGCCCTGAGCCCATGCCCTCTATAAAGGTTTTATTTCTTTCACCCCAGTGGGGTATAGCATCGTGTTGCTCCGAGGGTGCCTGGCACTGTGCTGGGAGTATGAGCTTCCCGTTTCAGATGGGGAGAAAAGAGCCCAGAGAAATGAAAGATATGAAAAGCACCGAGCAAACAATGATCATTTGTCGATCTTGACAAATTATATTTTTAAAAACTTATGCATTTAGCAGAAATTATGGCTCATCACCCCATTTCTGAATGAAAATAATGTAAAGGAAACTTTCAATAATTCCTCTTTGCCTGGAAATATCTTGAAAAATGGCATCCAAACCAAACTGGAAGTACGAGTTTTCTGTTGGGGAGTTTCAACAGTGTTGGGTTGGTCAGGTGGTTTTTTTTTTCCTTCTTCTTTATATCTTTTATGTGTTCTACAGGGAGAGAAAATGAAAACTCTGGCCCTAAACCCATGCAAAAGCTGGGAAAATCAAGTCCTTCTCCTTACACTGTACAGACAATACGTTAACTGTGACTAAGGTGAGGTTGTGAAATAGTTCCAATGATAGGGGAAAACATGAAGCTTGATCTCCATGGTTTCACCTTGCTTGAGGAGCTCTATATAAATTCCAGGTGTCTGTCTTCTGGGATGTTATATTTAGCTTTGTGCTCCTCAAAGAGCTTGCACAATTCATTTAGGTATTTCTGATGGACCCGATCAACCTCTTCCTCGGAGGGCCTGTTCTTCCTCTGCACTGGAATTGGCTTCCCAACTGGAAAACAAGCACAGGCATTAGGAGGAGCCAGTGTCAGGTCCCTCTGGACACTTTGCACATCTTAGCACAGAGCTGGGATCCACCTCTCCAAGAATGCGGTGGATGGATTTATATGACTAGTCATGTCCTGGGGTCTAGGAGGCAGCACAGCTAAGGAGGTAGGGAGAAGGAGGTTCAGATCGTGGCCTCCTAGGTCACATCTCTTCTTGCCTCAGTTTCCCCATCTGCAAAGACGATTAATGCCAAAGACCCTCTGGTTGTAGCTCATTGAAGTAAAAAGTACTGCATCCCACTGCAGTCCCTACAGCTGCTCCTAACATCTCAGATGTGCTGCAGAGAAGGACAACATCATCCTAATATTTGGGTTGGGCTTTCCAACCTATTCCCACATGGCATTCCCATTCCCTGGGAATCTGCATTGCAAATGGGGAAACTAAGGCACAGGGGGAGCCCAAGGCTATCTAAATACACTAGCGATTGGTGTGCTTCCCCTTTGCTCAGATTAAAGCCTCAGTGAAACATCTGATTTTTATTAGGAGTCAAGTACCCACTTATCTTTAGACAATCATGCTTTTTTTCAAGGGCAAATCTAAATAATTTGATTCCCAGCACTAGAAGAAGCCCCTTCCCATCTCCCAGACCCACCAGCAGCAGGACCAGGTGACTGCAGGGGACAGGGAAGTCCATGAGATACTTCTCTTGCTCTGGTCTCTTACTCAAATTGTGTTTGTCAAGTGATGGAGGGTTTCATCATCGTCTAATGCTGCTCCTCATCGGACTAATGAAGAGCCCTTGTGATACTGCACAGCTCATAAAACCATTGAGACAATCCAAATAGGTTGTAAAACAATTAGAAGTAATTGCTGGCTGTCAAACCTAATCAGTGGGGTGAGCTCTGACCTTTCCAAACAGCCTCTTTAATTAGACTAATTCACAGAGCATCAGTCACGCTATTGGGCCAAGCACGGAGTTGTTGAAACCAGGTCAAACTTCTTCAAAACCAAAGACTTTCCTGAAATTTAGTCTCCTGTGGGCATGGTCTCAGGTTGAAACAGCATGACTTGCTCATGTACAAATAGGTTGGGTTTTGTGGCCCTCTGCACGGGACACTGAGCAAACCTGCAAAGATGTTGTCCTACTTGTGTTTGTGAAACTGGCTTTAACCCAACACTATTGCAGTGGTTTGTACCAGTGGGCTGCACTGGGGCTGGGGTTTGCTGCATCCCACAGGGGTGACGGGGTGGCCATGTTTGCTCTGGAGCTTTCTCAGCCCAGCCCAGATGACCTGGGCTCTGCCTTAATCCCAGGGGATGCGCCTTTGCCAGCATGTTTCTAGCCCACCACAGCTCGTGCTCTCTGGCATGATGCTCTAGCCTGTCAGGAGGATGACACAACCCAGGGGGTCCCCCTGGTCCCCGATTTAGCCAGGCGGTGTGTGGCTGGTATCATGCCAGCGTGCCGAGGAAGGACTTACCCACGGTGAAGATGGGCCGTCGGTAGGGTACCAGCCCGAAGCTGTACTGGAAAATGCCTCGCGCGTGGAAGAGGGGAAGGGAGATGCCCATGATCTGCTGGAGCCGGTGCTGGAGCCACCGCAGCCAGGAGCCCTTGGGGTTTCTCACCTGCTCGAAGAGGTCATTCTCCCCAAAGGAAAAGATGGGGACCAGCGGGGTGCTGCGGGGAGCCGAACCAAATGTAGGGGTACAATTAGCAAAGCCCACCCCAAAACACCTTCCCTCCCTTCTCCAAAATCATCAGGAACACCCCATTATCCAGCCGCAGACCGGAGCATCCCTCCCCAAGCACCCCTTGACTCCCTCCCCTGCATCACCCGTGCTCGATGGCCAGGCGGACAAATCCCTTCCTATTCTTCAGCAGCAAGGTGCAGGATCCCGGCCGGGCATCCAGCGCCTCCTGCGCCCCGCCGACAATGATGGCCAGCATGTTCCCACCCTCCGGCTTCTGCAGCACGTAGGATGCGCTCTCCTTGTCTGAGGAGACAAGGCCTGGGGGGCAGAGAGGAAGTAAAAATGAGCATCTGTAAAAGCCACGCGACTATGATGTGCTTTGTACTCTCTTTCCCTGTTATCCAGCTCCAGAGGGGTGCTAGACACTTTATTTTCAGAGTTTTCCTACGCTTTGGAAATCTCAGCCCAGCTCCCCTGAAAGGTGCTGGATTCATGCATAGCTCTGCTGTGTAAATATACAATTACCCCTTCGCTGCCTGGCCCAGAAGTGAGAAACAGGGAAAAAAATCAGGAAAAAAGTAAACTGAGAACTAGCTGCACTTAAGCCCCAGAGAAAATCTGTTTCAGTTTGTTGTCAAATGAAACCGTGTCCAACCCTGAATCATTCCAAAGGCAGTGAAACATTTGCTTTAGGTCAAAACACACACAAATTTCAGTGGATGCTGCTAATTTAAAGTGGAATTTAATGCAGAATTTGGTCCCTTGTTTTAATTTACTTACAAAAGTTAGAAACTTTTAATTCAGAAATTACAAAGCAATGTTGTTTTGATTTTTTTAAAAATTATCCTTCTTTCAGGGGCTGAAATAATTTGCAAATTAAAATCTCTTTGTCAAACGGATTCAATCGACCTGAAAATGAGCTGTGCACCAAACTCCCACGTTACAGTGATTAAACCTTTTTTTCGCCTGGGTCATAACTCTCTCATATCTCACTGTTATGATTCCTCACTCTCCGTGTAAATATTTTTTCAGCAGCAGGAGCCAGGGTTTACATGGAAAACAGGGTGATGAATTCCCTGGGGTATCTCAGACGGAGCTGGATGCCTGCGTTTCATCTATTAAATCCTGCCTACGACGTGAACCCATTTGGCTGGAGAAGTGGCCATTCCCCAATGGTGAGAGATGGAGTTCATCTCCTGCCGGTCTCCAAAAATCTCTCCAGACTCCCTTTTCCCTCTCTCCATTTAATTTTGACCTATTCCTTTTAATTTCTTCTTCCTCTCCTCTCACGTGGTTTTGCAACCGTCTGAGCCACCGTTTGCATCCTCTCTCCCCGGCTGCTGCTTCCCTGCAAGCAGCAGCAACTTCAGAAAATTGCCTTCTTTCAGTGGCAACCGCAATTTCAAGCCTGATTATTATTTGCATAGAAAGAAAGAAATACAGAACCTCCCTGTCCTGCTGGTCTCTACAGACTCAGCATTTCTGCTCACAGTCTGCTCTGCATGGTGCTGCTACACAGCATGTGGCACAGCGATGCCCTGAGCTCAGCGGTGGTGGTCTGTGAAGTCGAACAACACAGACAAGAGCTAGGAGGGCAACTTTTAACTTCAGAGAGCTTTTGGGTGCCATCTCCAGTAGCTGTGTCCATGCATGGGATCAGATCAGCCACGGATGGGGTCAAAGAGACCCTTGACTCCTCTTCCCAAGCCTCTACTGGTGTTTTCACTCTCTGCTCCCCCAAAAAGCATCCGACTCACCCACCCATCCCACCTCTTGCCCGTGCTGCCGCCCTGCTTACCTCCACTCATCAGGTAGTCCCTGAGGAAGGGGATGCGAAACCACAGAGAGAGCATCATCAGGTGTGGGGTGATGCCTGGGAAGAGCGTGGAAAAGCCTGATGCCTCTGTGCAGAAATTGAGAAAGGCCCCTGCTGCCAGGACCCCGTGGGGATGAAATCCCATTAGGTAGTTCTGCCTAGGGTCCAGGTCCGCTGTCTTCACCAGCTGGACACAGGAATGGAGCAAAAAATGATACCATGAGTTAGTGCTGTCACCTTGGGGGGGGGATGGAGCATTGGCTATGGAGACCAGATAGGGGATTTCTGGAGGGGGTCCCTAGCACCCACTGTGCCTTCTGTTGGAAAAGGTCAACTGGAGAAACTCAATCATTTTTCACTGAGACGTATTTCATTGCCTGTATTTCCATCTCCTCCCACCCATTAGCCCAAAATGATATTTCCAACAGCAGAGCTCCTCATGTTGCCTTGAGCTGGCCTAGATGCTGTCAGGAACTTACGTTGTTTAAAATGTCCTCCAATATATTTTCTAACCTGGGAAAAAAAAAGCTAAAAAAGTGAGAAAAGGGTGATTATTTCCACCCTCCTCTAGCCCACGACCAGCACATCAAAGGGAGTGCAGAATCACTCTGGTAATGATCCATGTAAAGCATGGCACAGGGCCATGTCCCTGCTCAACAACATGGTGTGGACCCAAGGTTTGTCCTGTCCTGCAGTACTTATCAGGTGGTTCAAGGCTGCTTTCATACATGAGATCCAGCTCCCAGACATCTAACAGAGAACAAGCTGATTGTTTTCTTTCCGCTGGGGAAAACCTGCAAGAACCCAGCCACTTGTGCCTGTGTTAGGTCCAGGTAATCCATGAGTCCATCAAAAAGCAATGGATGTCTTCCCAAGGTTGCTGCAGTTTTACCAGGAGGAGGGAATGGGGAATGCCCATGTCCAGCCTTCAGAGATGGACAGCATAGACTGCAGACACAGTGCAGCACATGGCCAGCCCTTGCAGGCTGGCTAAGCAGCTGGCTGAACTACTCGGCTAATCTGAAGGTGGGTTTGGAGCCTGGGAGATGCTACATGGGAGAATGGGCACCACAGCAGAAGAGGGGATGATTAAAGGGAGATAAGGGACAACCAGGGTTTGGACTCTGTGGGTTACACTAGTTATGGACTGCCCAAATGAGAGGGGCTGGTGTGACAAACCCACCCTCCAGCTAGGCCACTGAGAAGACCCCGCCATGCCAACATCAGCCAGCACGTGCATAACCCAGGCAGAAGCAGCCAAAACTGAACACCGATGCCTCTGTACCCTTTCTGTGGGTGCCAAGGATGCTCACAGCACTGGGGAAGGATGAACCTTTCCAAGGCTAGCCGTCACAGAGCCACCATGAATTTCCAAACACCTCAAAGGCACTTGTGCTCAAGAAGAACCAAAGTTGTGTGCATTTTAGCGTGTTACCCCTCCGAGTACCCTGGTCCCATCTACACTCAGGAAGCAGCTAAAGGTGTACGTTTACCTAGAAGCAGCCAGAACCACAGGTTAATCACAAGGGTGTATTTTACTTTCTTACACTGTGGCTAATTTCCCATCTGTCCCAAGGCACTGTTGACTGTACACATGTGCCCATTCAAGCGCCTGCTCCTAATGAGGGGAACGGACAAATGAGTCCCACCGCTGCCTGGGTGCAGAGGTGCCTAGGCAGGAAGAGGTGCAGATGGCTGAGTTACTAAGTGCCCAGGGCCCCTGCCACCATTTGCTCAGTTTTGAGTAATCTCAGCTTGCATCAATATTTCTTCAGCTTCCAAACAGCCTTTCATCTCTGCGTGATTTATAAGCAGGGAGGCGAGATGCTTGGGTGTGTTGGAAATCATTAAATCTCTGGCTGTGTGCACACAGGGTGGCAAGAAGGTGGGGTGACAGCAGGCTCAACCCCTGGTTGCACCCCAAGCTCACACCACCCTCTTTGCTAATGAAGAGCCCAATTCAGGGTATCCACTGAGCTGTGCAAACTGCTTCAACGGGAGAGTTCACCTGTGCTAAGACACCTCACATCCTTAAAAACCCTCCCTGGGAGACATCCAGCTGCTGCCCTGGTGCTCACCCCAATGAAAGGGGAGGGAGGACAGGAGAGGAAAGAATGAAGAATAGGGCCTGTAGTGATAGAACAAGGGATAATGGTTTTAAACTCAGAGGGGAGATTCAGATTAGATATAAGGAAGAAATGTTTTACAATGAGGGTGGTGCGACACTGGCCCAGGTTGCCCAGAGTGGTGGTCGATGCCCCATCCCTGGGGACATTCCAGGTGAGGTTGGACGGGGCTCTGAGCGACCTGCTCAAGTTGAAGATGTCCCTGCTCACTGCAGGGGGGTTGGACTAGATGGCCTCTAAAGGTCCCTTCCAACCCAAACCCTTCTGTGATTCTATGAATCTATGAATCTCTGGTAAGAAGTGAGAGAAGAGAAGAGGGAGGTTATGTCCCCTTACAAAGGACTGGGCACCCACCAACCAGAAATCTTTCCAGTTCTATTTCTGACTGATCGTGTTTTCTCCTGATACTTTCACAGAATCACACAGAATCACAGAATCACAGGTTGGAAGGGACCTCAGGGATCATCTAGTCCAACCTTTCTAGGAAGAGCACAGTCTAGACAAGATGGCCCAGCACCCTGTCCAGACGACTCTTGAAGGTGTCCAACGTGGCCGAGTCAACCCCTTCCCTGGGGAGATTATTCCAGTGGTTGACTGTCCTCAGTGTGAAAGATTTCCCTCTGGTGTCTAATCGGAATCTCCCCAAGAGCAATTTGTGTCCATTGCAAGAGCAATTTGTGTCCATTAATTGAGATTAATTCAATTAAGATCACCTTATGAATTCAATTGAGATCACCTTATGATTTATTTTATTTGCTGTAGTGTACACCTATTTTCAGATACTGTGTTTTCATCTTGCTCTGCACTATCATATTATTTTCTGGGCTTTGTTTTGTTTTGTTTTTTAAGGCTAACCCTGGCAACAGACAAAGCAACCCCTGGTGTCTTAAGGTTCCCCTGGATAGCACATCTGTCACTGATAAATGGTTCCTCATCTGCCTAGCGGCCTCAATGCAACTAAAGTCTCGAGTCCTACCAACCATCGTTGGTTCTCGACTGGGCTTTTTAGACCACACACATGTTTTGGAGCTTGATCATGATCTATGTATCCAACTCTATGCAGCCTATGTATCAGTCCGAAAGGAACCTCATAAAGTTCAACTAGGAGGAGTATAAAGTCCTGCACCTGGGGAGGACCAACCCCATGCACCAGTACATGCTGGAGGCCACCCAACTTAGCAGAAAAGGACCTGAGTGTCCTGGTGGACACCAGGTTGAATAAGATCCAGCAATGGGACCTCACAGCAAAGAATGCAAATGGTATCCAGGGCTGCATTAGATATATTGTCAGCAGATGGAGGGAGGTCATCAAACCCCTCTACTCAACACTGGTGAGGCCACACCTGGAGTACTGCGTCCAGTTTTGGGCTCTTCGGTACAAGAGAGACATGGACGTACTGCAGACAGTCCAGCAAAGGGCCACAAAG